>PVJS01030787.1:0-23853 GCA_004027185.1 Glis glis | reverse complement strand
ACGCCCCCGGCCCTATTTTTTTATGCTTTATTTTTGAAACCGGGTCTCACGAAGTTGCAGAGGGCCTCACTAGGTAGAGAGAGAGAGAAAGAGAGAGAGAGACAGGGAGAGAGAGAGAGAGAGAGAGAGAGAGAGAGAGAGAGAGGAGAGAGAGAGAGGAGAGAGAGAGAGGAGAGATAAAGCGCGCGCGCCTGCGCATGCGCGCTGAGGTTGGCCGCGAACTCGGATCCTCCGGTCTCCGCCTCCCAAAGTACTGGGATTACAAGCGTGCGCCACCAGGCCCGGCCTATGATTACTTCTTAATAAAGCACTTTTTATCACAAATCAGAGGCATGAAAACAACATTTATCAATATTATCAGAATTTTAGCAAATGCACTTTTTTCAGTCTAAAGTAAATATTCTGGGTTGTTGTCTTTCTTTTATTTTATTTATTTATTTTTTTTGGTGGTACTGGGGATTAAGCATTGAGCCCAGAGGCATTCTACCTCTGAGTTACACCTTAGCCCTTTTTTAATTTTTTTTTTTTTTGAAGCAGGGTCTTGCTAGGTTGCTGAGAGTCTCACTAAGTTACTAAGACTAGTCTTGAACCTGAGATTCTCCTGTCTCAGCCTCTCATGTACTGGGATTACAGGTGTGCACCACCACACCAGGCTCCATGTTGCATTTTTTAAGACACGTTGCATTTTTAAATTGCTCTTAGGCCCACTATAAAGAAAAACCTCAGATGACCCATAACTTTAGAAATGTTTTTAAAACATAAGTATTCTCTGTAGAAGTCTGGTATTTGAAAACTGCAATTTGGAAGCACATAAAAAAAGATATCGATGGTCAAACCTAGGAAAAACAAAATTTTTAGGATAAGCGTATTGTAGCACAAATCTAGCATTAGATGTTTTTAATCCTTCTGATATATATACACAACACATTTTAAAATAGATACATTTTGATCTTACAAATAACATTAAAAGGCTTGTGTTTATCTTTCCTACCCAGAAAGCTTTGTGAAAATAACAAATAAAAATATTCATAGTCTCAGTCTGGCTCTGAGCTAAACCTGTCACTTGGTCTCAGACATTAAGAGCCATTTAACATTACAACATTATTACTTTTTTTCCTCCATATTTCCTACATAGCTCTAAAAAAAGAATTAAATAATGAGTTTAGAATCTCTTCTTTCTCCTCTAGAACTCTAACACGGATGTTCCATTTTAGCATTTATGAAACACAGGGGCCATTACTTTACTTCTTCTTTTGTAGAGTAACTCTTGGGCAGGATTAAGGGTTAATTTTCTTTAATACTTTAATTTCATCTGCTGGGCAGTTTCAGCTTGGCTACCTGGGAACCATGCTGCCAGGCCCTTCCTACCTGCTCCTTGAACCTTCCCAGAGCTCCTCTAGTGCATGCCCAGTGCTGATAGGGACTGAAAAATAAATTGCTGATTTTAAATTATTAGACTCTTTTTTTTTCCTAGCTATGTTGCCCAGGCTGGAGTTGAACTTCTGGGCTCAAGCAATCCTACTGGCTCAGCTTCCTAAGTAGTTGGGACAACAGGCACAAGTCACCAGACCATACTGAATTATGAGGCACTTCGTTCTGTTACTACTCGATGTACACTTGCAGTGGCTCTACCATTTCTCAGTAATGTGCTTGCCTGTTCTGAGACAATTACTAGAACTGACACACTGGTAACTCTCTGTAATTCAAACATTTTGGCTCAGCTAGGACCATCCCAACATAATTAGGTCCCAACATAATTACAAAGAGTACCCCTTCTACAGTCAGAAATGTTCCTTTTTGAACAATAAATTATGTGACTACTTTAGCTGTAGATCTATACTTATCTTAAACTTATACAAAGAACAAGTCCACTGAGGCCTGGAAAGAGAACTCTGGTTAGTGATTGGATTATGTTGCTGGTCTTTGAGGAAGCTGATTAATTGGGGATTTGGGGCTTACACTGAAATGGAACAAGCTGAAGTGTGAATGAAATGGGAGAAAAGGACCATAGCTGGAGGGAAAGGCAGGATATTTCACGCCTAATCAAAGCAATTCAAGCTCAACATTTTCACACTTGCTCCCCATCATATCCTACTAGTCACCCAAAATTCTGTTATTGTTGCTGAGCCTCCTATCTCTCCCAGTCAGTCCTGTCAATATCTACCCAAGCTCTGCACTGAAATCTACACCATTCTGCTCTATTTCTCTTCCACATACAATTATTTCTCTATTTTTTCTGTTCCAACCCTATCATCAGACCTGAATCAAAGATTGTCATTGACTTTGCCCCTGCTTGGATTATTGTCACAACCTTCTAACTATCCTCTCCTCCCTTCTAGTTCATCTTCCACATGACTGACTGTATTTTTCCTAAAGAGTCATGTCCCAGCCTGGTTTAAAACCTTTGTCTGCTTTCTAAGGTCAGTAAGATAGAGATCAAACTGCTTAACAGGGCTAAGAAAAGCAAGTAAACATTTCCAGTCACAGTTCCAGACCTTCTCTTCACCAGACTGAAACTCTGGCCATGCTGAAATGTATTTAATTATTTAACTAATTAAACAATGCCTATTAATTCCTAAAAAACCCAGGTCCTTTCTCCTCTCTGTTCTTTTGCTAAAGAGTCCTCTTCCCCCCTTCTAATACCATTCTCTTCTAAGCCACATGAATATCCATATAGCCTCAAGGTCCAACCCAAATGTCAGCATTTCTCTTGAAGCTTTTCTCAATTCTTTTAAGAAACACAAAGTTTTTCTATAAATGTTGAAGGGAGCCAACGTTTATAAAAAATAAAAATTAAAGTGAATACATGTTTTCCAGAGGAAGGCAGAAAACAGACACAGAGACCTATCAAAGGTGAAATTTATGGCAAGAATCTTCATCTTCATCCACAAATCATATTAGGATTTGTTAAGTGTTGTCAATACAGAACCAAATAAAATTGGCCGCTGCCCTCAAAGGTTTGGCAATGGAAAGTAAGACAGTCACTGTTCACGTGGATTTTACAATTGATGAAATAAAAGCATGTGAAAAGTACAATGAGACTATTAGTCAGCTGCAAGTTACTTTAACAAAATGCCTGAGGCAATTAACTTATAAAGAAAAAAATTGTATTTAGCTCACAGGTCTAGAGGTTTCAGTCTAACACCAGGCAGCCCCAGTGCTTTGGGCCTCTGATAAGGATACTAGAATGCCCAAGAGATCTTTTGATCCCAGTTGGGAAAATGTAACATTATGAGTTAATTTTGATATTTTTGGTGATCACCAATACAGTGATAATATACAGAAACACATAACATAGGGTCTGAAATTACACTTACTGAGAGTTTATGTGCCAGTGCTCTATTTAATTCACATATATTAAATCATTTAGATCTACAAAGAACTTAAAAGCCTCTACACTAAGAAAATAAATAATCTAATCAAGAAGTGGGCAGCTGAAATGAATAGATACTTCACGAAAGAAGAGATACAAATGGCCAATAGATACATGAAAAAATGTTCAACATCATTAGCAATCAGGGAGATGCAAATCAAAACTACCCTAAGATTTCATCTGACCCCAATAAGAATGGCAATCATTAAGAAGTCAAACAACAACAAATGTTGGCGAGGATGTGGGGAACCTGGGTCTCTTCTACACTGTTGGTGGGATTGCAAGCTAGTTCAACCACTATGGAGATCAGTGTGGAGATTCCTCAGAAAACTGGGAATGGACCCACCATATGACCCAGCTGTACCACTACTGGGTATCATACCAAAGGGATTGAAACCAGAAAACTACAGTAATATATGCATACCCATATTCATAGCAGCACAATTCACAGTGGCCAAATCATGGAACCAACTTAGGTGTCCATCAACAGATGAGTGGATTACAAAATTGTGGGAAATACACACAATGGAATTCTACTCAGCAATAAAGAAGAGCAAAATAACATCATTTGCAAGAAAGTGGAAGGATCTGGAGAACATTATGTTAAGCGAGATCAGTCAATCACAAAAAAAGAAGGGATATACGTTTTCATTAATATGTGCAACCTAGGGAGTAGTAGGGTCATACAAGGGACTCCAGTTGATAATGGAGAACCCTCAGCGGAACAAGGGAAGTGGTACAAGGGAAGGGGGAGGGCAAGAAAGAAGTGAATTAATGGAATTACTATCATAAACAATATGTACATGTGAAAATATACTAACACCATTCTTGGTACTTCATACGGGTGGGGGGAGGTGGGGGGCACTAAGAGCTGTGTGCATATATGTTAACACCAAATAGATATTCATTGCAATGTAAGACTCCAATGCACCAATAAAAGCACGTTAAAAAAATGAATCATTTAGACTATAAAATAACCCTATGAATTAGTTGTCATTTAATTCTCTTTTTTTTTTTTGCGGTACTGGGCATTGAGCCCAGTGGCATTCTACCTCTGAGCTACACCCCCTAGCCTCAGTTTTTATTCTTTATTTTGAAACAGGGTCTCACTATGTTGAAGAAAGCCTCACTAAGTAGCTGAGGCTGGCTGCGAACCTGTGATCTTTGTGTCTCAGCCTCCCAAGTACGGGATTACAAGCGTGCGCCACCATACCCGGCTTTAATTCTCATTTTAAAGATGGAGAATCTGCCACATATTACATGTATTGATTTTGCTGTTTTTGCCTATCCAATATTCTTTGCACCAAGGCCTTTCTTTGGTTATGAAGAGGACTAAAGGTAAAGATAGATTGACTTGTTTGAAAAAACACATTTGTACAGGTAGAGCTAAATTCTGAATATCAGCATGGTTGGTCAACTTAACCAAAATAAATATTCATTCCATGAACATTTATTAAGCCCAAACTTGTTCCTGTCTAGGGGCTAAGAATAGATTGATTTGATGTAAATAATAATTGAAAAATACATGAGAAAAACACCTTGTACATAGAAAGAAGTCTATCTTTGAAGAGTAGTAATTCATGCATAAGATTTTCAGAACCATCCTCATTCCTCAAGCTTCTCGTCTATTATTTCTGGCTCCATTCAATAATTTACCAAGGGAAGGCCTTTTCACATCAATATAGGTTCTTTCTGTTCTTTATGCTTGTAGACTGAAACTATATTATTGATCTCTTTTTGATAGGACTGACCAAAGATCGCATTGTATTTATTTATTTGGTACTGTAGATTGAACTCAGGGGTATTCATTCTCTGAGCTATACCCTTAGCACTTTTTTTTTTTGGAACAGGGTCTTTCTAATTGCTGAGTGTCTCACTAAGTTGCAGAGGCTCTCCTTGAACCTGTGATCCTCCTGTCTCAGCTTCCCAAATCCTGGGATTACAAGCATACACCACCTCTCCTGGCAACTTTTTTTTTTTTTCTGAAACAGGGTCTCTCTAAGTTGCTGAGGGCCTCACTAAGCTACTAAAGCTGCCCTCAACCCTGCCATCGTCCTGTCTCAGCCTCTCAAGCACTGAGAGTATAGATAGCACTTTTCGTTTGTCCACTCAAAAAAATTTTTTTGAGCACTTTCTATCTACCAGGCACTTCTAGGTACTATTCAACAGCAGTGATTGAAATAGAAATGGTTCTAGTTCTCAGTCTCACCAAATGCACTGCCCAGTATGTGCTTTGGTGGGCTACAACTAAGTGGAAAAACATCTGTTATAAATCAACCAAGTTACTTATTCAAATCTCCAGCAGTAGGGTGGCACACCTCCAGTGATTTATTGTGCAGGATCCCCCCTTGCTGTGCATGTTCCAGCAAAGTCTCATTAGGACTTTCCAACTAAAAATATCTGATCCAGCTAAATTTTGGAAAAGGAAACTATTATTTGAGGAATTCATTTTCAGCAGCTGAATGCCTCAGGAAGTTAGTAATGCCCTATGGAGCTTTATGCCTCTGGTCCTCTCATTTGAAACCAGCCGAGGTTGGAACAGTTCTTAGTTATTAACATCTAATGGCTGTTTTGTGACTTCTCAAGTGCTTTGGACTCCACCTCCCAAGTCCCAGGGAATGGAAAGACACTTATTTGAATTTAATTAACTCAGAGGAGATTCGGCCCAAAGGATAACAAGTGAATGTACTTGGTACTAAACGTTCCTACACCTTCCTAAAACTTTATGATAGATTTGTTGGACTAATAATTACCAAGAGTATGTGAAAAAGAAGTCCCACATAAGAAGTAAAGCCCGGGGCCGGACGTGTCTGTCACTAGGGCTTCCTGTCTGTGCCGTGGTCATGTTCTCATCTCTGTCTGTACATGTCTCAGTGCAAAATCCTCTTGCAGAAAAAACCCTGTGGTCCAGGTAAAGGCTCCATCAAACACACAGAGAGGAAAATGACAGCAAATGAAATTTCCAACCTTTCCTTTCCCTTTGGGGCAAGCTCTCAGTCTATCTTTCCCCCCTAAAGGTGTATATCGAAATGTCATTTTGTAATTTAAAAGATATTTTCATCTTGAGAAGGGTCTTTCATAACTTCCGTTTTGCCACCCAAATTCATATCTAGCCCAAAGAAATGCTATATGTAGACACAATGTGATTTTGTAGATGCTATGAAATCCTGCACAGCAATTTATTTACATTCATTCATTCTCAAATATTTAGTTCACACATGCTATGTGTTAAGCATTATGTTGCAGGCATTATTGACATAACAGTGAGCAAGACAGATATGACAGCTGCTCTTACAGATTTTACACTTTGCCATAAACATTTATTGATTCACCTGTTTAATTGGCATGCGTCATAAGATAGGTAGTGTAGGAGGAAGGGATTGTGAAACATTTCAAAATAAATGAGAAATAATTTTAGGAAAAATGTGCAGGTTTCCTGGACTTGGACCATGGCAACAGGGCCATGAAAGGGAGGAGAAGGACGGTTTAGA
Source organism: Glis glis (assembly GCA_004027185.1). Lineage (NCBI taxonomy): Eukaryota > Metazoa > Chordata > Mammalia > Rodentia > Gliridae > Glis > Glis glis. The sequence continues at coordinate 16,989 of PVJS01030787.1, read as the reverse complement.
CACAGAATTAACATCACAGTAATTTTCAGGGTTGGAGCTAGGTATTGATGTAGGGGAAGAATAAAAATTATTTAAAACATTTCTACTATGTTGGGAAGATTTCTGGTTCTATTAAACGGAATTTTAAGATGGAAGAGAAGCAGTTGGAGTTCACGTTTAGGAGAGAGAAAAAAGTAATAGCAGGAAATATGAGGGTAAAGAAAGCACTGAGTTGTGTTTGGGACACACTGAATTTAAGATGACCTACCTATCCATGCCAGTTAGACTCAAATGCAAGATTATGAGTTTCTTTAATCTCAAAGTACAGAACTATAGCCATTCTTATTAGATGCACGTTAGATATTATTTTTATGCAAGTTATTTTTCCCAAAGGATCTTTAGTAGCTTTAAACACCACACAGAATAAAGTAGAATAAAATAGAAATGAGGACATCAGAGCTGTGGTGAACATCTCTTGCTTATGAAATCTCTCCTCAAATATAAACTATATCAGTTCCTGCTGCAAATATTCCTGGAGCTTTCTGGATTTCATACCATCTGAAATCTGTTTGTTTGACTTTTTCTTCACTTCTGTTAGCTAATTCTTGAAAAAAAGTTTTCCTCAAATTAGCTAGAGTGTTTTTTTTTCTTATTCTCAAGGATTCTAATCTGATTTTTAAACATTTCTAAGAAGTGAAGGATTGCAAACCGCAGAACCTCAATTATGCCACAAGCTGAGCTGAAGAAATGTGTAGCACCAGGAGAACCTGCTCCCTGGCTGGGCAGGTGGAAGCCCTTGTGATACGGGCAGTTGGCTAAATTCTATGCCTTGTGCCGTGAGATTTGTCCACATACCTGTGAGACTGGAGATCTGTAACTTGGTAGAAAAATACCAAGATTTTGGAATGCATTGACTAATTCTCTAAGGTTCTATAAAAACAGACAAGCTTCATTTTAGTTAAAAGCAGACCGTGTTAAAAAAAAGTGGAAAAAAGTAAAAATATTTTTGTTTTGTTTCATCTTGTCTCTAAATTTCCCCTTTATTCCTTGTAGCTGGAATTTTATGAGAGGTGGGAGATCGAAGACTTGGAGGCTATAAAGCCAGGCTCGCTGGGCTGAGCTGGATTAGTGTTAGAAAAGCAGTAAGATGGAAAATATGGAGGAGGCCAGGATGGGACATTAGGGAAGACAGGTGTGTTGAGCCCACCAAACACTTGCTGGTAGACACCTTTAATTGTAAAAAGCCAATAATATCGTAAAAAGCCAATAATAAGATAAGCCTAAGGATAAAAGACAAGTAACTTTGGACTCCGTACTTGAGGCTTTGGTAGAGGGCGATGGAGCCTAATACTAGCTGACAAGGGGCAATCCCAGATGGGAAATCCTATTCAGTGCTATCTCAGAAGAGATAATGGAGGTTAATAAATACAGAAAATCCACACAGAGGGAAAAACCATAAAGGACAGGCTGATTAACCAAAGAGCTCATTCTCCTGGGAGGGCTCCATTCCTTATTTGCCACGAACCTGTTACCACTCTGCTGTTTTCCATTGACTCTTTTTCAAAAAAGAAGAAGTATAGAAGAATATAGAAGAATTTTGTTTGCTTTTATAACTATTCATTTTTGTTTCCACCACTGTAGATGATGTGTATTGGGGATGGTTAAATATATCATTTAAACATATATATATATATATATATATATATATATATATATACGTATTTTTTGTGTGTTGTACTGGGGATTGGACCATTGGACCCAGGGGCATTCTACCTTTGAGCTACATCCCCAGCCCTATTTTTTATTTTGAAACAGGGTCTCACTAAGTTGCAGAGGGCCTCACTAAATTGCTGAGGTTGGCCACAAACTGTGGCCACAAACTGTGGCTGTGATCCTCCTGCCTCACCTCCCAAACACCAGGACTACAAGCATGCACCACCACGCCTGGCTCATTTAAATATATTTAAGTATATAATTTAACCAGAGGTTACACTGCCAGTAGAAACTAATCTGGACTTGACCTAGAGAAATTCTCATCAACCAAAGATCCTGAACTTGGATCTGGAGGTAGTAACTGGACAGGATTTTTATACTTTCCTTATTAGGGAAGAAAGTGAGTGGACTTTAGATATATAATTAATACATGCATTAAATAAATTTGGAGGGGGCAGTTTTAAGATTGTTTTTTAAAAGAAGAATCCATGTGCATGTTGGAATGATATGAGTAGTGAGTATTGTGACCATTTGTTATTTTTGCCTATTCTATCAGTGTGCTTAAGCTAAGAATTACTTTAGTAACAAACCCAGTGTCAGTGGCTTATGGTAGCAAAAGCTCATTTCTTGCTTACATTACCTGTCCTTATGTGTTGGCTCTGATTTTGCCCCATGGTTCAGGCTGATAAAGCTGCCCTATCTAGCACATTGCAGTAGGACCAGGGAGCATGACAGAGCATGCCCAGTTCTTAAAACTTCCACTTAGAAGTGAAACATATCGGACGAACACTTCCGGGATCTCCCAGCATCTTGGCATGGTCATCTGCCAAAGGCAGGGTGTTCATTCGCGTGCATGGAACTGCTTCGCCCTCAGCCCCACGCGCCTCGGTTTCCCGTCTCATGGCAGGCCTGACCCTGTTTGCGGATGGCCTCCCGCCCTCGGCCCGCAGTGAGCAGCTGGAAGAGCTGTTCAGTCAGGTGGGGCAGGTGAAGCAGTGCTTCCTGATGACTAACAACGGCAGTGAGGTGTGTCGCGGCTTCGGCTATGTCACTTTCTCCATGCTGGAAGACGTTCAGAAGGCCCTCAAGGAGGTTACGACCTTCCTAGATTGCAAGATCAATGTGACAGTTGCCAAGAAAAAACCGAGGAGCAAGTCAAAGGAGAAGAGGAAAAATGAAAATTCAGAGTCCCCAAAGAAGGAGCTGAAGCCTAAGAAAGCCAAAGTGGCAGATAAGAAAGCCAGATTCATTATTCGGAACCTGAGTTTTAAGTGTTCAGAAGATGACTTGAAAACAACATTTGCTCAATTTGGAGCTGTTCTGGAAGTCAATATCCCAAGAAAGCCAGATGGGAAGCTGCATGGTTTTGCTTTTGTTCAGTTCAAAAATCTCCTAGAAGCGGGGAAAGCTCGCAAAGGCATGGACATGAAAGAGATAAAAGGGAGGACATAGCTGTGGACTGGGCCGTGGCAAAGGACAAATACAGAGACAAAGTCTGTTTCTGCCCCAGGTGAGAATAAGAGTCATGAACCCAAACTTCAGAAATCAGTTAGAAAGAATGGCAGGGTAGAAGAGGAAGAGGAAGAGGAAGAAGGAGAAGAAAATGATGAGGTTGATGGTGACGATGATGATGATAATGATGGTGGTGGTGGTGATGATGAAGATGAAGAGGAGGAGAATAAAGAATTAAAGGTGACCAATCATGTGCAAGTTCAGAAGAGAGCAGTCGAGAGAGCTGCCCCTGAAGAAAGCGGTGAGGAAGACCATTCTGACGAGGACAGCGACCTGGAGGGAGGAGGGAGCATTGACGGTGGAGAGGGGCTGGCGGAGTGAGAGCAGCAGCACTGAAGAACAAGAGGATGAAGATGTGCAGGTCTCAAAGAAAAAGAAGAGGAAGTTACCCTCTGATGTGAATGAAGGGAAAACTGTTTTTATCATAAACCTGTCCTTTGATTCAGAGGAAGAAAAACTTGGGAAGCTCCTCCAGCAATTTGGAGATCTTAAATATGTCCGCATTGTCTTGCATCCAGACACAGAACATTCTAAAAGGTTGTGCATTTGCCCAGTTCATGACTCAAGAAGCAGCTCAGAAAAGCCTTGCAGCTGTTTCTCCAGAGACTGAGGGTGGTGGCCTTAAACTGGATGGCCGGCATCTCAAGGTTGACTTGACTGTGACCCAAGATGAGGCTGCAAAGCTTCAGAAAAAGAAGGTGAAGAAGCCAACGGGAACCCGGAACCTCTACTTGGCCCAAGAAGGCTTGATCTGTGCTGGGACGAAGGCTGCCAAGGGTGAGTGCTGCTGATATGGCCAAACGAGAGTGGTTTGAGCTACTAAAGCATCAGAAGCTCAAGGACCAGAATATCTTTGTTTCTCAGACCAGGCTCTGCCTGCACAATCTGCCAAAGGCGGTGGATGACAAACAACTCAGGAAGCTACTGCTGAATGCCACTAGAGGGGAGAAGGGAGTGCGCATCAAGGAGTGTAGGGTGATTCAAGACCTTAAAGGAGTCCATGGGAATATAAAGGGCCGGTCCCTGAGCTACGCCTTTGCAGAGTTCCAAGAGCACCAGCATGCCTTGAGAGCCCTTCGCCGCATCAACAATAATCCAGAAATCTTTGGGACTCAGAAGAGACCAATAGTGGAGTTCTCCTTGGAAGATCGAAGGAAACTTAAAATGAAGGAACTAAGGATTCAGCGCAGCCTGCAAAAAACGAGATTGAAGCCTGCAACTAGTGAGCCCCCAAAAGAGCAAAAAGAGCCTGGGAAAGACAAGCAACACAAGGCAGCCCGAAATCACATGCAGGAACAGAGCATGGTATATATTATCATACATATATAAAAACTTGATACATTCTTATGGTGTAACCCAATGCAATTCACAGTATTACATTATAAAAATAAACCATTTACTCAGCAGTCACAGCTTTTCTGATAGTAAATTTTCACTGAGTACATCTAAGAACTGGCTACACAAAGTGTGGCCCATATACCGGAAGCATTGGTATCATTGGAAATTTGGTAAAAATATAGAATCTTGGGCCCCATCCAGACCTACTAATTCCAAATGTGTTCTTCAACAAGGTCCCTGGGTTTTTTGTTTCATTTTGGACATTAAAATTTAGGAGCTCACTATACAAAAGACTAAATGATATGGTAAATAGTATTAAGATCACCCCTAAAATAAATATATTAAATATTTACAATATCATACAACATTTCTAATTATAACTTAATGGCATAGTGTCCAGTAATTCTCCAAAGAGTGAAAAAAATCCCTAGAAGGATCTTTGGAAGCACGTTAGATTATATGACCCAGGAATATATTACAGTGTTCTCCTTTATCTGAAGGGAAACATTCCACGGCCCCCAGTGTATGTCTAAAACCTCAGACAGTACTGAACCCGGTATAAATAGTGCTTTTTCTCATGCATACAAACCTATGGTAAAGTTTGCATGGCAAATTCAATACAGCAAGTGGTTAACAACAAGAACTAGTAACAAAATAAAACAATTATAACAATATACTGTAATAATGGTTATTTGGTTTTTGTTTCTCTTTCCTCCCTCTCAAAATAGCTTCTTATACTTTCACCTTTTCATTTAAAGGAAGTGCTTTATAAGATCTCTTTGGCATATCAGAATTACCAGCATCATGACTCCTGCTCTTTGGGGCCACCATTAAGTAAAATAAAGTTTACTTGAAAACGGGCACTATGATACTGCCATGTCAGTTGATCTAGTAACTAAGACAGCTAGCAAGTGACTAATGGGTTATTAGTGGCTACAGCATGGATATACAGGACAAAGAGATAATTCACACCCTGGGTGGGATAACACAAGATTGCATCATACTACTCAGAATGACACACAACTTAAAACTTAATGAACTCTTTTTTCCTAGAATTTTCCATGGACCTTTTTTTTGAACCATGATTGACTATGTGTAACTAAAACCACAGAAAGTGAAACCAGGATTAAGGGGGGAAGCTACTATATTGACATGTTCCCAAAGATCAAAGCTACCAACAAAATCAACCAACTAGTAACGAACAATGCAATGAGGGATCCAAAAGCTTCATTTAGTCAAGTAAAACATGGGGTCACCTCATGGCACTGTCTATTCTCCAGTCCAAATCTATTTCCACCTGGACACCAGTGACCTCCCCTGGTGGAGCTTGCCTGCTTGTGCTTAGATATGGATGGGACTCTGGGTCTCGGGGCTCACTCTGACTCCCAAGGCAGTGTTGCTGTTAGATGGTGGTCCAATGGTTCAGCAGCTATCAACTCAATGGAGAGATTGGGTCTGCAGAGTACTGGGCATCGGGGACTCTCAGCCATCATGCTTCCCCCCACTTCAGGCTGCCCGCCATTTCATAGTCCAGCTTTGCCCTCCCTCCTGCTTCATTTTTCTCTCCTATCACCCCCAAATAGGAATGTTTACCCATGAGGTTAAAGAACAAGGGTCTGGGGAAAAGACACAGCGAATCTCACATTATAGTTGAAATCCACTTATCACTGGGATGTATTACATTCTTATTGCAATATAGAAAAGACCGTTTGGCTAAGGAAACTACTACCAGAGGGTAGTTGAGTTGATGAAGGTGAGATCTTAGTGCTCGAGGTGCACAGTCGTCATTATTGTGAGTATAGGGGTGTCAGCCAACACACTGCAAATGCTCTGCCTTCCCATTAATCAGAGGGTGGATCGCGCTGCTAAGCCGCAGAGAGTGGTTCATGAGAGCACAGCGAACCCGCCTTCGCATGGAGTTCTCAGGAGCCACGTACCAGAGAGAGGTATAAAACATCTGGTGGAAATCATTTAAAAATAATTAGATTTTTAAATTCTCCCTGCTTCAGCTCCTGGGAGGAATTTGCAGTTGGGGAGATCTTTAAATACAGACTTGAGCTCCTGATTAGTGAAGGTTACCTTTAGGTAGATCTTATCCAGCATTAAGTAAACATTCTGAGCTCTTTCATTTGAGACCGGCAAAAATAACATTTCTTTCCGGCTGCTATTTCTTCTGGCTTTTGTTAGAGAATTAGCTTTAATGGCTCTGTCATTGGGAGAGAAGATGGTGCTGGAGAAGCTTATTTTTCTGCATTAGAATTTATTTCTCTTCTTTGGTGGGACTAAATGTTAGAATGAAAATGGATAATGCTGATCTGTTTCCCTCATCATTAATATGAATGAGTCCTTGGGTCATGTGCTTAGACCTTTTTACCCAAACAACTCAAAATCAGAAAGACCAAATGCCAAGAGCTTGACAGGTGTGTCTAGGGAAGTTGTGTCCTTTCCTACTCCCTCTGCACTCCTGGATGCTAAGTCAGGTTACGTGGTAGTGCTGGTTTGAAGGCATTCCAGAAGCAAATGCTGCAAAGCATGGTGACCGCAGATGGACAATATTTGGGGTGATATTAACCTAATAGTCTTAAAACCCAAAATGAACCATTTTGTCTTTGCTTGTATAATGAAGTAAAAATTTTCTGCATGATTAGTTCTAGACAACATTTCTTCCAAACAACTGTAAATTTCAGAATGTAAGAAATAAGACACTCATGGCAATAGATGAGAAGAAATGTACAGAGAGGAGAGATGTGAGAAACACTAATAACTCACTGACATAAGTAGTAGGCTTATGTTTTAGAAATCAAATATATTAATTTTGATAGCATTTTTTCCCTTTTATTTCTTCCTTCTTGATGAATTTTGCTCTTTCCTCTTTCTTTCTCCTATAGCATACTGATAAAATAGTCTAAAAAATATTTTGAAGTGTCCAAAAATCAGTCCTCTGGAACACTGATTGCGAATCTAAAGATTTTAGATTCTAGAATCTAAAGAAATCATTATTTTTATGGGGACAACATATTTAAAAATCAACACACATTATTGTGTATTTAGAAAAATACCCATGTTCATCCTATATTAAAATATTATTTTTTTGCTGGGTATGGTAGCACACATCTGTAATACCAGTACTTGGGAGGCTGAAACAGGAGGATCCCAGGTTCAAGGACAGTCTCAACAATGTAGAGAAACTCTCAGCAACCTAGAGAGACCCTGTTTAAAAAAAATTAAATAAAAAGGGCTGGGATTGTAGCTTGAAGGTAGAATGCCCCTGGATTCCACCCCTAGTACCACACACACACACAAAAGTTATGTTTTAGTGAATAGTTGAAATCTTGTGTGTATACTTTACTGATCACTTCCTATGTGCTACATCTCGGCTGCATGTATTTCTTCCATTGCCTCAGTTAAATTTTATACAATCTTTTAGGCATGCTAAAAATCAAACTAAGCCAAAACGAAATATTAAAGAATGTATATGGGCAAACAGCAATTCATGCATCAAGAAGCTCCAAACCAGAAGTGGAGCTGCACTGAGAGAAAGAAAGGGAGAGATTTTTATGCTATGAACAAGGAAGTAAAGCAAAAAAAAAAAAAAAAAAAGACTGAAAATACACTTTGCCTTATTTGATCTGTCTTTGGAAAGTCTATAGTTATACAGTTGTAATTTAGTTGGTTTCTTCAAATTGATTGAACTTTTTTGTTTCTATTTAATATAGACCCTTTCAGGATACAACTCATTATATTTTGCTTATGTTTGCAAGTTGAGCAAGGTTAAGGTCACCTTTGAGGCTTAACCAGTTTAGTCTGATTGGGAATTCTTCAGGCCTGATCTCCATTTTTGCGGGGGGGAAAGGGGGTCTGAGGATTGAATCCAGGGACATTCTACCTCTGAGCTACAAACCCAGCCTTATTTTTTATTTTTTTGTTTTGAAATAGTCTCCCTAAGTTCCTGAAGACCTTGTTAAGTTGCCAAGACTGGCCTCAAATCTGCATCCTCCTGTCTCATCCTCCCAAGTGCTGGATTATAGGTGTGCACCACCACACCCAGCCCTGCTCTCCATTGTAACTCACTTTCACAGGCCTTACTTTTCCTTTCAAGGAAGAGGGACTTGGAGAAGAGGTTTCACTGGAGAGGCAACCATGGCAGTATTACTTGACTTCCCAGATGGTGAAAATGAAGAAAGCCTCTCAGAGCTACAGATTAGGCAACTGAAATGTAAAGAAAGAGTTTCCAAGTTGAAAAGCGGAGATTTGAATGGAGAACTCCCTGATGATGTTGAAGTCTTGTCTCTTTACCAAGCACCTCTTAGTTTCTGAAAGGCAAACTACTGAGCATATGCACCTTTCCTTGTTCAGTTCTAGCACAGTACCTGGCCAATTCTTAATAAATTCTGTTACTTTTACCCTTCAAACATATTTCCTTACTATTCCCTGTGCTCCTTTCAAACTCCACTTTTGATGCATTAGGTCATGTTCTTATGTAGACAACTGCAATAATCTACAAAGTATTTTCCCTGTCTCCATATTTTACTTTCAATGTAGCCCCCCTATAATTCATCCCCTGCTGGATTTGCCAATACCTCCTTGGATTACCAATTGCAAACTTTATAATGAACCTGTAAAGCTATTTAATGTTACCTGAACATCCAATGCAAATGCTATGACATACACCTCTTCATGACAATAACCCTTTTTCTCCTTACTGAAATGACCTTCTAAATATGGAAAAAAACCCAACTTTTACTTCAAGATTCATTTCAAGGTTTTCTCTATGGAATTGTTTTGAATCTACCCGGATTGGTAGATTTTTCTGGCTCTTTTCATTTTGCCAGCATTAGACCTTGAATAAATACTCTTACAAGAATATCAGAGTGCATTGTAATGATTTGGACATAAGTCTGTTTCCTCAACTAAGCTGGAAGTTCCTGGGGAGAGGGACATTTTATTTGGCACTACATCTTTAGAACACATACCCCGAGTCTCAATAAATATTAAATGAAATTTTGTTAAAATGAATGTATAATATATGTCTGAGCAACAAGAGAGTAACAAGTGCCAAAAAACATTATTTCCCCTATTAGAGGTTATAATCTATGACAAAGTTTGTTTACAGGCAGAGCATGAATTCACAGAACCTGAGTCTCTTGGCGTGCTGTGGATAGCATTGTGACACAAAGTGTCTTGGGAAATTTGAATAGGATGACATATTAGCCTCTTACACTTCCTAAAAATGCACACAGATTACCACCACATTGTCTAAAATCAACATCAAAACCCCAAGCATGAATATTGCTCAGTGGAATGGTATGGTTAGGTCAAGATAACAGAGTACAGATGGGGAAAAAAAACCTAAAAAGAATGGCCTGGGAAGCAATGACTCTTCTGTCTAAAATTAAGTTATTTCAGAAGGATATTGCTTACATCTAGAAACATTTAGAAGCAGCTGATGAACATTGGGTAGAGCATCGAGGCCCCCTGATCCCAACTCCCCATCTAGGGCTGAGTTTTAGAAAGATGCTGACCCAGATCTGACTTGAACAGTTCCAGAGATGCAGATCTTTATTTTGGAGGCAGCTTATTTAATTTTGGATTATTCATGTTGAGCTGAAATCTGCCTTTATTCATTGACTGATTCTTTTCCCTGGAGCTACACAGAATATATCTAATTGTTTTCCTGTATGAAATCTTTTCATGTATTTGAATACAGCTATTATTTTCCCCAAAGCTTACTTTCCCCAAGATTAGAAACACTCCATTTCACACAATAATTACTTATGTGAAGTTGGTTTAAAACCTTTTAGCTCTCTCTGGTCATATTCTAACAGACATACTCCAGTGTGATACCCAAATGTGAATGTGTACTACAAATGTCCCTTAGCACTTCAGCCTACAAGGAACTATTTATCACTTTATGTATGCAATTTATTCAAATCAAATATTGTATTATACTCAGTGAACAAATGAATCAGAATACTATATGTTAGGAATTTTTCTTGGGGCTAGGATAGAAAGAAGAGTAAGACAGTCAGTCTTTGCTTCAAGAAGTCTAAAACTTAACACAATATCTTCTCAATAAATGATTATATTCTCTAAGTACTATAAATGATATATAAGCCAAGTATGATCATCAAGTAGCTATTAAGTTTCTGGACAATTGAAGATTTGTGTTTATTTCAGATGACTTGATATTCATGAAGAACATCCTGACTCTAAGCCTGTGCTGTGGTTCTTAAAAGTCAAAATGTTGCATTGCATACATATCATTTCTGATTTCATCCTGTTGATTTTGTTATTACTCCAGCATAGCAAGTTCTTTTTTTTTCCACCCCAGGCACTAAGGAATGTCTGTTCTTCAAAAGGAATTTAAGTGTATTTATTTATTTAGATTTTGCACGTTTTTTAAAAATCTTTACCCTGTCATCAAGTATGTTAGTTTTCCTTTCCAAGCTTTGGGTCACCTCTAAGTCCCATAGCCACAGGAACATCGACTGGCTGTTACATGAATAAAATGCGTTGTGTTCCATTTTCCCAGCAGAAATATGTGTTGTGGAATTTGGGTAATGGGAAGTGGTAAGGCGTATATTTAGAAAAGACAGTTTCTCCCATCCCAGACAAATATAGACACTTGGAATTCCACCCACCATGACTCATAAAAAGTGCAGAGGTTTCCAGTCCCCTGACGATCACATGGTGTTAGCTGCTGCATACGGTGAAGTCATTGCTTGAGAAAGGACAAAAAGGTAACAAGAGCTGAGTTGTCTATGCCAATTTCTGACCACCAAAAACCATATTGCGGGTTGAAAGGTCATCTTAATTCCAGCTCTCCAATGGAGCTAAGAACGTACTTAAATAATCAAAAGTTATTTAAATCTCTGCTTGAGTAACATCTTGCTAGAAAGCTCCTCCCTGACTTCCCTACTGAAATAGTAGCACGGCTGCTTCTGGGCTATCCCTCCCTTGCCCGCCCCCATTGTTTCCTGAGCTGGCTTCCTTCCTTCCTTCCTTCCTTCCTTCCTTCCTTCCTTCCTTCCTTTCTTCTTTCTTTCTTTCTTTATTCTCTTCCTCCCTTCCTCCCTTCCTTCCTTGTTTTGTGACTGGGGATTGAACCTAGGGACATTCTACCTTTGAGCTACACCCCCAGCCCAATTTTTAAATTTTTTATTTTGAAACAGGGTCTTGCTAAGTTGCAGAGGGCCTCACTAAGTTACTGAGGCTGACCATGAACCTGCGATCCTCTTGCCTCAGCCTCCCAAGCACTGGGATTGCAAGCATGCACCACCACACATGATGTACATCTTTTCTAATTGTTTATTGTCAAGCTCTCTCTGTCTCCCACACCCATGTGCACTAGACTCTAATCTCTATGTAAGTATGGGCTGTGGTTTATTTATTTCTTGCTGTGTCCTAACTGCTTTGAACAGTGCCTGACACTAACACACATTCTATTGGTATGTGCGTGCTCGATAAATATTTGTTGAATAAATGAATGAGTCTGAAGCAAAATGGTTATAAATTATTCATAGATTTAGTTGGCGAAGATTCCTTTAAAAAATTTGACTGATAGGAACAACTGAGAAATTCATGTTTGTTTGATCCTTCTTACAAAGATAAAATTAATTATGCAAAGAATTTCGAGCTTCTCTAAATAAAAGAACTTCATGTGCACTTCTAGTGTATGTTGTTATTTAGTGATGTGAGGAAAAGAGTTTATGAGATAATAATGACAGCTACGTGTTACCAAATTCTAAGTAACAGGTTCACTACTCAACATATATTTTGTCATTAAGCTTCACACCATTTCCATAAAGTCAATTTTATTATGCATCCCATTTTTGCAGAAACACAGGCTCAAAGGGCATTGGTCACTTGTCAAGAGTCATTGCCCTGAAGGACCAGGGTCCAAAACTGTGTCCACTAAAATGCCTCTCACTTTGCAACATTTCCTCACAAGAAATAAGCAAAGAAGCAAATATCACTTCCTTTTATAAAACTTCCTTGTACAGTCACCACACAGCTGGGGCATCTTAAATCCAGGGGGGCTCTTGTGATCCTGCAGATCAGAGTCCTGTAAGGGGTAAAACTGCACAATCAAGATAGCTAAGCTTAGAAAATGGACCACCAAAAATGACACCTTGATACTTTTTACTTCCTGCTTCTCTTCAAATTGAATTTCCCAAGAAAATCAGGTAAAGTGATAGTTTTTGAAGGTGTCAGCATTCTTCACATCTGAAATAAGTCATGTTTTTTTCTATCCCATTCATCACCCCCTCAACCTAGATTTTACAATCCAAATGAGAGAGCTATGTGAAGGAAAGCCTGCTCTTCTCTCTGGCTGGTGATTTTGTTAGGAAAGATAAACTACAAAGCTTGCTCTTCAGATCATATCTGAATTCTGAAACTCTCACAGAAGCAATTTCCACCCAGGGGTACCAGGAGGAAGTGAAGGGGTTTCCCATAAACCATGTATATATTACTGGGAAGGGACAGAAAGCTGGAAAGCACTGTGACATGGGCCTTTTGCACAGCTATTCTTCCAGCTTTGCCTGTGCTAAATTGCCTCGTGTCAGCCAGTTCTCTGGGTATCTGAACTTTTGGAAACCATTAGAGATCCTCTGGTCTTGCACCTCTAGTACATGGCTTGATTATCGGTCCCACTCTCCTATATTTGCTGAAATGTCTGTGGTCTACATTTGAATTAAGGTCCTATCTTTCTTACGTGGAAAACCCTCTTTCCCGGACTCACACTTTCAAGCTTCATATGTCTTCTTTCAGCACCACTTACAAGCAGAAATAAAATGGATGAGAAGGAAGCAGGAAAAATTTAACACTCAACAAAGGCCACACTGAGGTGCAATTCATAACACAGTGTCTGCTACATCGCCCTCCGAGGTTCTTCCCCTATCAACAGCTCTGTGAAGGATGAGTGGATTCTCAGAGCAGCTGCTCCACCTCCTTCATGTCTTTCAGCAGACTTAAAAAGTATCTTGTCTTAAAAGGCTTGAGTTTCCTCCCAACAGACCTCTCAGGTTCTGATCTTAGTTATGGCATGGAATAGTTCTAAGCAACTCTCAACAAGAGTCCTGCTGGAGGTTGGTGCATTTGATGAGTTTGCAGCAAAGGGAGTTGATGTTATTGTATATAGGTAAAGCATAAACAAAAATAAGACCATAGGACTGCATTCTCAGATCTTAATCTGGTTTGTAGGCACTCATTCAGGAATAGGGTGGTTGCCATTGTAGAGCTATTCAATTCTTCCTCATTTAGCAGAAGGTATGGAGAAAGGTGCTCAGGAGCCCTGCTTTCTGAGTGACCATTGTCATCTCCAAAGCTGTTCAGTGGACCATCATCTTGCTTCAGAACCTCAAAGCCTTAATCACCAGGCAGAGTCATCGAGGGCGTCAGATTTTCCCAGTGGAAGGTCAGAGGGTAAGATGTACTCATTGGCACCGTCCCCAGACACAAGTTCCCTCCCTTCACTGCAAGATTAACAAATAATAATAGCAGATTTAGTGAGCAGGCTTTTTAACTTTAAAGCTCTTTATTCACAAAATGAAAATATTATTGAATACCAACTATGTGTGGGGCATTGCAGAAGCTTGTAGGAGTGAAATGAATATAGAATTAACACAGTTTCTTCTTCAAACATTTTAATTTATTATAGGGAAGGCAGATATAGAAACCAAAATTGTTAAAATGATCTCTCATTTGTATGCCATTTCTCATCCATGTCTGTGAGAGTTCTTCCCTACACATAATTTCTTCAGGGATAAATCAAGCTCTTTGTCCTGGCAAACAAGGTTGTCTTCACTCTGTCCAGTCCAGTCTGCCTCTGCAACATCATCTCTCTCTGATCTGCCTGGCATCAGCCATCTGTCCATACACTCTTCTACCTTGCAGTGTTTTCCATCTCTGTAGCTCCCTTCATCTGGAATGCCCTTCTCTCATTTACCTTGATTACCTAGATTTTTTTTAAAGACTTGACTTCTGTATCCTTCTAGAAGTCTTTCATAAGTTTCTTGCATAATTTTGAACAGTCATTCTTCAAAACACACATTGGACCATTACTTCTATCTCAGAGTTTGCAAGAAACTTGTTGCAAACTTTGAGGTCATTGTCTTTATACTAGAATGTGTCCTTCTTAAGGATGACAGCTTCTATTCTGTTTCTTTAGCATGGATCCCTGTGCCTTTTATCCTGCCACCCTTAAAAATGTGGTTAAATAAGCCGGGCGTGGTGGCGCATGCTTGTAATCCCAGTACTTTGGGAGGCGGAGACCGGAGAATCCGGGTTCGTGGCCAGCCTCAGCTCTCTCTCTCTCTCTCTCTCTTTACCTAGTGAGGCCCTCCGCAACTTCGTGAGACCTGGTTTCAAAATAAAGTATAAAAAAATAGGGCCGGGGGTGTAGCGCGGAGGTAGAATGCCCCTGGGTTCAACCCCCGGTACCACAAAAAAGATAATGTGGTTAAATAAATAAATAAAAAAAAAATGGCGCCACCTCGGCAGGCCCCGTGCGCCAGGTACCAGACCAGCAGCATCCCCACGCGCGCCAGCCCATCAGCCCCTGCGCCACCTCGGCGGGCCCCATGCACCAGGTACCAGACCAGTGGCGTCCCCGCACGCGCCAGCCCGGCAGCCCCTGCGCCACCTGGGCGGGCCCCGAGCGCCAGGTACCAGACCCCCAGCGTCCCCGCGCGCCACTCCGGCAGCACCCGCGCCACCTCGGCGGCCCCTGCGCCAGGTACCAGACCCTGGTCTCTCCGCCCATCACCTTGACAGCCTCTGCGCCTGCCCCAGGCCTTGGATCCCCCCACACTGTGTCACCTCGGCAGACTCTGCACCCGCCCCAGGCCTCCACGCCACCCCAGCAGCCTCTGCGCCACCTCGGCAGCCTCAGCATCACCTCGGCGGCCTCTACGCCCGCCCCAAGCCTTGGCCTCACCTAGGTAGCCTCTGCTCCATGTCTCGGCATAACCCTGACCGCCTCTGCGCCACCTCGGCGGCCCCTGTGCCAGGAGCCTCTGTGCTATGCTTCAGAGCCTGGATACCCTCCGGCGCCACCACCCAAGACCCGCGCCACTCTGGGTTGTCACTGAGTCAGGACACACCCCGGCGCTGACACCTGAGATCTAGGAGCACACGCTCCTCCCTGGGACCCACGCGCGATCCTCTGTGCCACGCCACAGAACCTGTGCACCCTTAGGCACCCCTACTCGATACCTGGAGCCCGCACCCCCCACGGGCCTGTTGTAATCCTCAGCACAGCGCATCAGAGCCCGGGCCCCCTCCGGCGACATTGCCCGAGTCCCGGAACACGTGTGCATCCCTAGGGGCCCGGGCGACCCCCAGCACCTGTGCCTCGGAAACAGGGCACCTTCCGGTACCATCACCCGTGCATCAGAACCCGCACCTAACACTGCGCCTCGAAGTGCTCCTCACGTGACAACACCTGAGCCCCGGACCCTGCGTACCCCTCCACACACAGTACCACGCCCCAGCCAACCGGACGAGAAGGATCCACAGCCTGCAGCATACTGACCCAATTGGGATTACAGGAGCCATCAAGGTTCTCATACACAGAAAGGAAAAGGATGTGGAGGCAACAGAAACACAAAATGGAAAACACCGAAAATGCAAGAATGAAGAATAGTGAGGAAACAGGAAACATCCACAATGCATCAACAAGTGAGATCACTGACTCTGACCTGCAGGAAATGCAAGATGGAAAATTCCGAATTTTGATCTTCAGAATGATGAAAGGCCTCAAAGCAAGCATAGAGGGGATGAAGGAGGAAGTTGAGGCTCTAAGGAAGAATCAGAAAGAAACTCTGAACGAAATGAAGGAATCAATAAACGAATTAAAGACTGCAATAGAAACCAACACTAGTAGGCTCGACCACATGGAGAATAGGGTATCACTCCTGGAAGACAGCTCATTCAAAACTGAGAACACAGTCAATGATATACAGAAGATATTACAACAACACACCCTGGCCATTCAAGAAATACAAGACAATGCAAGGCATCCTAATCTAAGAATAAAAGGCCTTGAAGAAGGTTTAGAAGCACAGACCAAGGGTATAAGAAACCTCTTCAAAGAAATAATTTCAGAGAATTTTCCGAACATAGAGAAAGATGTGGACATACACATACAGGAGACATAGAACGCCATTAAGACAGGACCAAAGAAGGACCTCCCCTCACCACGTAATAATTAAAATGACTAACATAGAGGCCAAAGAAAGAATCCGAAAAGCAGTAAGAACAAAAGAACGGGTGACATACAGGGGCAAAACAATAAAAATCACCCCAGACTTCTCAACTCAAGTCAGGAATGCCAGGAGGGATTGGTACGAAGTACTCCGGACCCTGGAAGAAAACAATTTCCAACCAAGACTGAAATATCCAGCAAAGCTATCATTTGAAATTGATGGAGAAATGAAAATGTTC
>PVJS01030786.1:6162-23953 GCA_004027185.1 Glis glis | reverse complement strand
TTCAAAATAAAGTATAAAAAATAGGGCCATGGGTGTAGCGCGGAGGTAGAACGCCCCTGGGTTCAATCCCCGGTACTGCAAAAAAAAAAAAAAAAACTGCAATTCCTGAGATTCAAGAGGCTGAGGCAGAAGGATCACAAGTTCAAGGCCAGCCTCAGCAATTTAACAGGACCCTGTCTCAAAATAAAAATTTAAAAAGTTGTGATATAGCTCAGTGGTAGAGTGGTAGCATGTATGAAGCCTAGATTTGATCCACAGCAACACAAAATGCATAAATAAAAAATAAGTGATTGAGCCAGGCGTGGTGGCGCACACTTGTAATCCCAGTACTTTGGGAGGCGGAGACCGGAGGATCCGGGTTCCAGGCCAGCCTCATATCTCTCTCTCTTTCTCTCTCTCCCTGTTTCTCTCTCTCTTTCTCTACTTAGTGAGGCCCTCCACAACTTTGTGAGACCCGGTTTCAAAATACAGTATAAAAAAATAGGGCCGGGGGTATAGCACGGAGGTAGAACGCCCCTGGGTTCAATCCCCGGTACCGCAAAAAAAAAAAGTGATTGAGTCAGGCACGATGGCACATGTCTATAATCCCAGTACTTGAGAGGCTAAGATAGGAGAATCGCAGGTTCCAGCTCAGCCTCAGCAATTTAACAAGACCCGGTTTCAAAATAAAAAATAAAAAAGGACTGGGGTTGTAGCTCGGAGGTAGAATGCCCCTGGGTGCAATCCCCAGTACCACACACACACACAAAAATAACTAAATAAAAAGAATGCCCCTGGGTTCAAATCCTATGTATCAAAATAAAATAAAGCTGGGCATGGTGGCGCACGCTTGTAATCCCAGTACTTGGGAGGCTGAGACAGGAGGATTGCAGGTTCTCGGCCAGTCTTAGCTACTTAGTGAGGCCGCTGCAACTTAGTGAGAACCTGTTTCAAAATGAAGAATAAAAGATAGGGCTGGGGGTGTAGCCTGGAGGTAGAATGCCCCTGGGTTCAATCCCCGGTACCGCCAAAAAAATAAAAAATAAATAATATAAAATAATAAATAAATAATTGCTCTTGCAGAATGTTAGAAATGACACCAGACCAGGAGCCAGAAGAAAGAAGAATATCTGAAGAAAATCTAAGCACCAGTCACAAAAATTAAGCACATCTCATTGGCCAAAGAACAATGCAGAGTAGCCACCATTGCTTCCTAAATGCCAGCTAATCCGGGCATGGTGTCGCCTGGAGGTAGAATGCCCCTGGGTTCAATCCCCAGTACTGCCAAAAAAAAAAAAAAAATGCCAGCTAAAAAGCCAAAATGTTTTGAAATATCTCTTCATAGTCCCACACGATGGCCTATGCCTGTAAGTAATTCCAGTACTTGAGAGGTGGAGACAGGAGGATCACAGTTTTGAGGCCACTGCGCAGTAACTAAGGGAGACCCTGTTTCAAAAAAAAAAGGCATGAGCCAGGTATGGTGGTGCATGCCTGTAATCCTAGTACTCGGAGGTGAAGACAGGAGGATCATAGATTCAAGGACAGTCTTGACAACATAGCAAGACTCTCAGCAACCTAAGAGAACCCTGTTTCAAAATTTAAAAATACAATAGGGCTGGGGGTGTGGCTCAGAGGTAGAAAACCCCTAGGTTCAATCCCCAGTACCACCAAAAAAAAAAAAAAAAGGCAGGGGGAGCCAGGTGTGGTGGTGCACACCTCTAATCCCAGTACTTGGGAGGCTGAGACAGAAGGATCATAGGTTCTGTCTGCCAGACTCAGCAATTTAGTGAGGTCCTCTGCAACCTAGTGAGATCCTGTTTCAAGATAAATAAAATAAAATAGGGCTGGGGGTGTAGCTTAGAGGCAGAAAACCCCTGGGTTCAATTCCCAGTAACACACACACACACACACACACACACACACACACACACACAAAGGTAGGGGATGTACCTCAGAGCACCCCTAGGTTTAACCCCCAGTACCACACACAAAAAAAATTCTCTTCATTGTGCATGAGCTCTGTAGAATGGCATAACTCAATTGGATCCCCACTCCCCTAAGATCTCCAAGTGGAAATGCTTTGGAGAGGTGCCATGATATGATGAAAGAAGTGGAAAGTAGGACCTGTGAAGAAGTTAAAAGTGGTGTCTAAGGCAGGCACAGTGGCTCATGCCTGTAACCCAGTACCTGGGAGGCTGAGACAGGAGGATCACAAGTTAGAGACCAGCCTCGGCAGTTTAACAAGACCCAGTTTCAAAAATAAAACCGGGCGTTGCGAACCGGAGGACAACATGTTATGAAAAGATGGGGGCTTGGGTGACTCGCGTGTTCAGGAACTTCAACCTAGAGAACTGCGCAGAACGGGAGATTAGCGAGATGAAGCCATCTACGGCTCCCAAGCACCCTTCCACCAAGAGCCTGCTGCAGGAGCAGATGAGCTACCATCCAGAAATTAAGGGAGAAATTGCTAGAAAAGATGACAAGCTGCTGTCATTGCTAAAAGGAATATGTGGATTCCAAAGATCCTGTATCTTCCCTGCAGGTAAAAGATGCTGAAACACAGCCAGAGATAAAGGAATTCAGATTGCCAAAAGACCACCATTTTGATATGATGAATATTAACAACATTCCCAAAGGCAAATTTTCCATTGTAGGGGCATTGACACTTCTTAATAATCATAAACTTCATCCAGAAACATGGACTGCTGAGAAAATAGCACAAGAGTACCACTTAGAACTGAAAGATGTAAATTCCCTTCTCAAGTATTTTGTTACTTTTGAAGTCAAAATCTTTCCTCCTGAAGATAAGAAGGCAATACAATCAAAATGAAGAAAATCATGAAGTTACTTTTCCTGTGTGTACTTCCCACTCCCATGTCCTGTTTATTTCCTCATTCTGAGCATATTAAATTATATAAATTACTGAATCTTTGATGCTCCCTGCTTTGAGAGCATACTATTTGTTGAGCTCTGTTGACTTTTCAGGGTTGCTCATAGAATGTTTTTTGTTTTCTTTCAAATTAATTTGGTTTAGGCATAGTTCTTAGATGCATGTCAGCATGACTAATCAGCACATCTATAAATGAAAGACTGTATTATTTTAAACGTATCATACCAGCTTTTATATTGGTAATGTTACCTGAATCCCACATTTAGCATTCAAAGTTTCACCTTCCAATTTAAGTGTTTAGTTCATTCTTTGTTGGGGATATTGACTCTTTAAGAATGTGACATTTTCTTGTTAGAGAAAGAGAGTAACAGTATTTCCCAAATAAAGATAGATAGGAGACTGGCTACGAAATCAGTAGAAAATACATTTTTGGTAGTACTCCTGGGGATAAGTATTGGTAAGGATTTCTTTTGTTTTGAATTGGTTTTAAGTATGGAATAACTGTGTTTAAAGTTATAAAAAGTAATTAGTGTTTATAAAATGTTAACAATCTCTGCTTAGACAAATAGAAATAGGTAAGTCCAAAAACTTTCAGAGAGGCAGGAAGTACTGAAAACTATCTGAAAAATAGTGTTTCTCTTGGTTTAATTTAGAAATATAAGAAATTTTTAATCAGCGAAATCAAAGAACCAGGGTATGTATATATGTATATATGTGTGTGTGTATGTATATGTATATATACATATAAAATACATATATTTTTCCCAAAAAGTACATCCCCCAATTTTAATGCTAGTTGAAAGATAAAAATAGCAAGAAGAAGCATAAAATATGATCATTGGAGGGGAACTGGGAAATTTCTGCCTCATTAATAAACTTAGGAGAACCACTTATATTTGTACTAGGATCTTGAGTGAGATTATGTGAGTTTAGCTCAGTCTAATATATTATTACCTGTGGGATCTTGGATAGATTTCGTAGCCTTGAGATTTAATGTTTACTATGAAATGAGTATAATGCTGCCTTACTTTGGGGTTACTGTGAAGATGGATTAAACAGTAAAAGACTACAAAGGACCAAGCAGATACAAATTGTTTACAATTGAGAACAAATGCCTAAGGTGAACATATGACCTAAATTTCTGTAGTTTATGACAGCCAGGCCCAGGATTTAGGTTTTCAAAATCCTAGTATGGTGTTTTTTTTCTGTTATGCCAAAAAGAAGCATATTTCAAAAGTAGAAAGTAGGAGTTGTGGGAACTGGAATTGCCAGTGTGCTTCCAAGAGAAGACAGACACCACTTTTTTCCAGAGATTTCCTCTGGAACTGGTATTGAAGATCATAGAAATTCATTTTAATGATAGAATGAGGCATTTGTGGTGGAAACAAAAAAATGGACTGAGATGGGAAATTTATAAGTTTGTTTTCAAATGCAGTACCATGTGAATGAACTATAGCTAGTTTATTATGGTTCAATGCAGTAGGTTTCTTTTTAAAGAAAACAAAAACTCTAATGGATGTAAAATTGTATTTTAAAACTACTGTAAATCAGTCAAAACTGTTTTCCTTTCTGTAAAGATTGATACTTGAATCACTAGCACTGCTATTTGTGAGCCATCCTTCCTATTCAGATCATTGTGTAGTTAGGCAGCTGTAAATATGGCTTCTATTATATGCTGTCATATGATAAAGTACTTCCCATGTCATTCTTCAAAAAAAAAATAAATAAAAAATAAAATAAATAAATAAAAAGGTCTGGGGGTGTAGCTCACTGGTAGAATGCCCCTGGTTCAATCCCCAGTGCTACCAAAAAATAAATAAATAAATAAAAAGTGGCATCTATACTGAAGATAGTGGTTATTTTTTGGTCATAAAGGCTTTATAGGGTTTTTACAATAAACAACGTGATTACACAAGTCACAGATTTTTTTTTGTTTTTTTTTTTGTTTGTTTGTTTGTTTTTTTGCGGTACCGGGGATTGAACCCAGGGGCGTTCTACCTCCGAGCTACACCCCCAGCCCTATTTTTTATACTTTATTTTGAAATCGGGTCTCACAAAGTTGCGGAGGGCCTCACTAAGTAGCTGAGGCTGGCCACGAACCTGGATCCTCTGGTCTCCACCTCCCAAGTACTGGGATTACAAGTGTGTGCCACCACGCCTGGCTGTTACAGCTTTTTTCTTATAGAAGGGAGATTAAAAACTGGAAAAGGAGCCGGGCATGGTGGTATATGCCTCTAATCTCAGAACTTGGGAAGCCAAGACAGGAGGATCCCAGGTTCAAGACCAGCCTCAGCAACTTAGTGAGACTCTCAGCAAGCTAGCAAGAGTCTCACTTATTATTATTTTGTTTTTTTGTTTACAAAACAAAAAAATTTTTTTAAAAGAGCTGAGGGTATAGTTTGGAGGTAGAATGCCCCTGGGTTCAATCCCCAGCAAAACACACACACATACACATACAAACACACACACACACACACACACACACACTGGAAAAGGTTAATAATCATCATATTTAAATTTTCCTCCCTTTAAAGATTGCTTGAAAGTGAGATAATGGAAATATAGAGACCAGACTCTTTGCTGTCGGAAGATGCTCAGAGGTCATTAATTACACCTGCCATTGTAAGTAGAGTCCCTCAGAAAACACTAATGGGACAACCCCCAGCCCCACTTAAATCCTTGAGTATTAGAAAACTCACTATCCTACTTCTGTCCTGCACGTTCCAAGACTCATCAAAACAGGAAAGATATATGGTGGGTATCAAAATCCCATGGGATCTACGATCCTGTACAAACTAGATAGGCATAGGGTAACTTAAAGGATCTCCTCATTACTTGCTGGTACCGTAGAGTTGGAGTAAACTGTACCAGCTAAACTGCTCTCTCGAGTTTCCATTTTAGGCTTTTCTGCTGTCTGCCCACTGCCTAGTAGGCTGCCGGAGTTCACTATAGGAAAAGTAAATATTGTCATTTCAAATAAAGAACTGTTTATTATATAACAGAACAGAGGCTGACTTCTATTTTTGAGACTCTGCTAAGTTAATTGGGGACGGTAGCCAAAGCAGCTGCCCAGGAGACAGTGTTTTCCAACAGCGACAGTGCTGAGCACTGCACTGGGTTCATGTTTGTCTATAAAGTGGCAATCACATTGTTCTTTTCATTGAATCCTCGTTGGCTCCCATTGGGGTTGAGTGAAGGGGGGGTACCATTTATACAACCTTGTCAGCCTCTTTGACTCCTACGGTAAGGGCAAGCCGTAAGAAGATCAAACAGATCAAAGCCCAGTCTGAAGGCCTGCTACGATGAATGGGACTCAGTCCAGATTCTTCTCAATGAAAGAAGAAAGGAGGGTGGGGGTGTAATCAGTGGTAGAGGCTTGCCTAGCCTGCAGGAGGCCCTGGGTTTGAACCCTAGCACAACCATGGAGAAGGAGAAAAATAGGAGAAAAATTGTCTTACTGGTATTTCCATCCAAAGCAGGGGTTTCAAAACTGGTAGGTACAACTTTGGATTCAGTTTGTTTTGTTTTGCTTTTTTTGTTTGTTTGTTTTTGTTTTGTTTTGGAGGATGCTGGGGATTGAATTCAGAGCATTCTACCTCTGACCTACACACCTATTAGTTAATTAATTGTGTGATACTGGGGATTGAGCCCAGGGGCATTCTACGTCTGAGCTACACCCTCAGCCCTTTTTATTTATTTATTTATTTATTTTTTTTGGTTTGGAAGCAGGGTCTCCCTAGGTTGCTGAAAGTCTCACTATGTTGCTGAGGTTGTCCTTGAACCTGTGATCCTCCTGTCTCAGCCTCCCAAGTACTGGGATTACAGGCATGCACCACCATGTCCAGTTTTTATTTTTTATTTTGAAACAGGGTCTCACTAAGTTGCAGAGGTCTGGCTGTAAACCTGTGATCCTCCTGTCTCAGTCTCCAAAGTACTGGGATTACAGGCATGTGCCACCACACCTGGCTATCTTATTTTGTTTTTGAGATGGAGTCTCACTGTATTGCCTGGTCTGATCTCAAACTGTGTGTTCAAGCAGTCCTTCTCCTCAGCCTCCCTAGTACCTGAGACTGACTGCAGGCGCACACCACCAAACCTGGCTGAGCTCAGTAATTTTTAGTTGTTGTTATTGTTACTGGTATTGAACCCAGGGGGTTCTACCTCTGGGCTATACCTCCAGCCCTTGTTATTTTTTATGTTGAAACAGGGTCTAAGTTGCTGAGGCTGGTCTCAAACCTGCAATCCTCCTGCCTCAGCCTCCCAAGTACTAGAATTACAACCATGAACCACCACACCCCCAGTTGAGCTCAGTTTGTTTGTTTGTTTGTTTGTTTGTTTGTTTGTTTGTTTGTGCTGGGAATGGAACCCAGGGGCATTCTACCTCTGAGCTACACCCCCAGCCCTTTTTATTTTGAAGTAGGGTCTTCCTAAATTACTGAGGGTCTCTTTAAGTTGCTGTTTGTTATATTCTCTTATTTTCCTTTGTTTTTAAGTGAAAGTAGGAATTTTTTTTTAGGTACTGGGGATTGAACCCAGAGGCATTCTACATCTGAGCTACACCCCCAGCCCTATTTTATTCTTTATTTTGAAACAGGGTCTCACTAAGTTGCAGAGGGCCTCACTAAGTAGCTGAGGCTGGCTGTGAACCCAGAACCCGGATCCTCCTGTCTCAGCCTCCCAAGTACTGAGATTACAAGCGTGCGCCACCAAGCCCGGCTTTTAGGAATTTTATTTATTTATTTATTTATTATTATTTTTTTTGTGTGTGTGGTACCGGGGATTGAACGCAGGGGCGTTCTACCTCCGTGCTACGCCCCCGGCCCTATTTTTTTTATACTTTATTTTGAAACCGGGTCTCACGAAGTTGCGGAGGGCCTCACTAAGGAGAGACAGACAGACAGACAGAGAGAGAGAGAGAGAGAGAGAGAGAGAGAGAGAGCTGAACCCCAGATCCTCCGGTCTCCGCCTCCCAAAGTACTGGGATTATTTTAAAGGAGCTTATATTCCTTTTAATAGCAGTAGAATGTGTAATGACATCCCATTTTGAACCTCCTGATAATGGTCATGTGTATTTTTTCTCTTTTGTTGATTAGTGTGTGTGTGTGTGTGTGTGTGTGTGTGGTGCTGGGGATTGAACCCAGGGCCTCACACATGCAAGGCAAGTGCTCTATCACTGAACTACAACCTCAGCCCTTCTTCTTTTCTTTTATTTTTAATTTACTTTTATTGGTGCACTGTAGTCTCACATCATAATGTAAATAGTAGGAACATACATAAATATAGCACTTAGTAGGAGATTTCAGATTTTCTCTTTTTTTTATTGTGGTACTTGGGATTAAACCCAGGGGCATTCTACCTCCTAGCTATACCCCCAGCCCTCTTTTTATTTTTTGTTTTGAAACAGAGTCTCTCTAGGTTGCTGAGAGTCTCACTATATTACTGAGGCTGTCCTCCAACCTGTGATCCTCCTTCTCAGCCTCCCAAATACTGGGATTACAAGCATGCGCCACCATGCCTGGTTTACTACTCCCTATTTTTTTTTTTTTTTTTTTTTTTTTTGCTGTACTAGGGATTGAACCCAGGGGCATTCTACATCTGAGCTACACCCCCAGCCCTATTTTTATTCTTTATTTTGAAACAGGGTCTCACTAAGTTGCAGAGGGCCTCACTAAGTAGCTGAGGCTGGCTGTGAACCTGTATCCTCAGGTCTCACCCTCCCAAGTACTGGGATTACAAGAGTGCGTCACCACACCCAGCCTACTACTATCTTTAAAGAGCAAAATTTTGAGCCAGATGTGGTGGTGCATGTATGTAATCCTAGTACTTGGGAGGCTGAGACAGGAAGACCGCAGGTTCACGGCCAGCCTCAGCAACTTAGCGAGACCCCCAGAAACTTAGTGAGACCCTGTTTCAAAATAAAATAGGACTAGGTGTGTAGCTCAGAGGTAAGATGCCTCTGGGTTCAATCTCCCTGTACCACACACACACACACAAAAGGAAAAAAGAACAAATTTTTGTCTTTGAGAATTTTCTCTAGTGTGTGTGTGTGTGTGTGTGTGTGTGTGTGTGTGTGTATGGTCTTGATTGATTGTTTAACTTTATTGTTTCCTTCCTTCTCCTTTGGGTTCTATTTGCTCTTTTTCTGGTTTCATAAAAAGAAAGCTTAGAGAATTGATTTTCAACCATACTTTTCTTTTCTTTTTTTTTTTTTTTTTTGCAGTACCAGGGATCAAACCCAGGGGCATTATATCTTCGGGCTACACCCCCAGTCCTATTTTTTAGTCTTTAGTTTGAAACAGGGTCTCACTAAGTTGAGGCGGGCCTCACTAAATAGCTGAGGCTGGCCACGAACCTGGATCCTCCGGTCTCAGCCTTCCAAGTACTGGGATTACAAGCGTGTGCCACCATGCCTGACCATACTTTTCTAATGTATTCACTAAAAGCCATAAATTCCTCCTGAGCACTGCTTTAGCTGCATCCTACAAATTTTGCTATGTTTTTTTTCTTTATTCTTCAGTTCAAAATATTTTCTAATTTCCTTTGTGATTTCTTCCTTGGCCCACAGGTCGTTTAGAAGAATGTTCTTTAGTTTTATACTTTTTTGTGCGTGTGGTACTGGAGATTGAACCCAGGGGCGTTCTACCTCTGAGCTACACCCCCAGCCCTATTTTATTTTTATTTTGAAACAGGGTCTCACTAGGTTGATGAGAGTCTCACTAAGTTGCTGAGGCTGTCCTGAAACCTACGATCCTCCTGTCTCAGCTTCCCAAGTACTGAGATTTCAAGTGTGTGCCACCACGCCCGGCTTTAGTTTTATATATTTTAAAAATTTCTACTTATCTTTCTGTGTTGGTTTCTAGTGGTGAGTGGATATACTTTGTATGACTTCAGTCCTTTGAAATTTGTTGAGACCTGCTTTATGACCAGCATATGGTCTATCTTTGGTATGCATTTGAAAGGAACGCATGTTCTGCAGTTGTGGGGTATGGTGTTCTATAAATATCAATTAGGCCAAGTTGCTTAATACTGTTGTTTAAATATATCCTCATCAACTTTTTGGTCTTCTTGCTTTTAATAGTTTCTGAAAGATGTGTGTAAAACCCCCAATTATGATTGTGGATTTGTGTATTTCTCCTTCTAGTTCAGTTCATGTTGGCCTTAAGTATTTTGAAGTTTTATTATTATGTCCATAGTAATTTAGAGTTGTTGGGTCTTCCTACTGAAACCAACCCTTTTGTTATTATGAAATGTTCTTCCTTATCTCTAATAATACTTCTTGCCTGGAAATACAAGCTTTCTTATGATTAGTGTTTTCACCCTGTCCATTTTCTATTTTTACTTTCAAGTTATCTCTGTCTTTATGTTTGAGGCGTGTTTCTAATGAACAGCATACAATTGTGTGTGTGTGTGTGTGTGTGTGTGTGTGTGTGTGTGTGTGTGTGTTACTAGGAAGTGTACCCAGGGACTTTCTACCTTGGAGCTATACCCCCAGCCCTTTTTATTTATTTTGTTTTATTTTGTTTTGTTTTGAAACAGGGTCTTACTAGGTTGCTGAGAGTCTCACTAAGTTACTGAGGCTGACTTCAAACCTGCAATCCTCCTGTCTCAGCCTCCCAAGTACTGGGATTACAGACGTGTGCCACCACGCCTCACTCCTTTCTATTGTTTTAGCCACCCAATTTCTGGTGGTTTGTTAAGGCAGCCCTAGGAATCTAATTCAAAGCCCTTTAGGGAAGTTTTAAAATTTATTAACAAATCTTGAAAAAATCGTGTTAAATTTATTCCTAGGCATTTCATTGCTTTTATTGCTTTTATGAATAAAATCTTAAAAATTTTTTTTCTATTTGAGTACTTCTAGGGATCTAGAAAAGCTATTATCTGACCTCCTTATTGGATATTTGTTATAATTATTTTTTATTATTCCCATTGATTTCCTAGGTTACCCTCAAAAAAAAAAACCTGAAGAAAATTAAATTATATTCCCACCATCCAGAAAGTATTATATAAGTGGATTTTGTGTGTGTTGCTATCTCAAATTTCTGGCATAAAATTCCCCAGGTCATAATATAAATGTTTTTTAAATATGTTGATAGATTCATTTCATTAATATTTTATTTGTAGCACATTTATTCTCATTAGAAAATTGCTCCGTTTTCATGGTCATTTTTGAAGATCATAAACATGTTTGAAAAATCTAATGAAAGTTTTATACTTTCTCTTTGAGAAAAAAATTCATATACTTTCACACAAATGTCTGTAGAATTTCAATGATTTGAAAGTCCTTCTTCAATTTCCATCCATGAATCTCCCAGTTTAAGAACTGTGGTCTGATTTTCTTTTTTGCTTGCCAGGTTTGGAGAGCAGAACTATACTAAAATTGGAAGCTCTCCTCTCTTCTTCTTCTTCTTCTTTTGTTTTTTTTTTTTTTTTACTTTCTTTTCTTTTCCTTGTAGATTTGAAAGAATTTGTGTCAAAGTCCTTTTGAAAGTTTAGTCCTTTTATAGTTTATTTTTTAATTGTTATTACTCTATTTAGGCTTTTTTTTTTCTTTTTTGTGTTGCTGGGAATTGAACCTAGGGTCTCGCACATGCTAAGCAAGCACTTTACCATTAAGCTACACTCCTGGCTATGCTATTTCTTTTTCTTTCTTTTTTTGCTACTGGAGATTGAACCCAGGGGCATTCTGCTTCTGAGCTACACCCCTAGCCCTATTTTATTTTATTATTTTGAAATAGGAGCTCACTAAGTTATGGAGGGCCTTGCTAAATTGACAAGGCTAGCAGAGAATCTGTGATCCTCCTGTCTCAGCCTCCCAAGTACTAGGATTACAGGCGTGCACCACCACACCCAACTTTAGGCTATTTCTTTTGAAATAAATTTTAGTGATTTGTTTTCTTCTAAGAATGTTTATTTTATCTGGAATATTAGCTTTTATCTGTTATATTTACATTGGTAGAGGATAATTTCCTTTTTTTTTTGTACTGGGGATTATTCTACCTCTGAACTATACTCCCCGCCCTTTTTATTTTTTATTTTGAAATAGGGTCTCACTAAGTTGCTGAGAGTCTTGCTAAATTGTTGAGGCTGCCCCCCCCCTTTGTTTTTCCTTTTTAGTACAGGGGATTGAATCCAGGGGCATTTTACCTCTGACCTACACCCCAGCCCTTTTTATGTTTATGTGTGTGTGTGTGTGTGTGTGTGTGTGTGTGTGTGTGTGTGTTACTGCTGGGGATTGAACTCAGGGGTGTTCTACCTCTGAGCTACATCCCCAGCCCTATTTTATTTTTTATTTTGAAACAGGGTCTCACTAAATTGCAGAGGACCTCATGAGGTTGCTGAGGCTGGCTGCAAATCTCCGATCCTCCTGTCTCAGCCTCCCAAGTACTGGGATTACAAGTGTGCGCCACCATGCCCGACTTTATGTTTATATTTTGAAACAGGGTCTTGCTAAACTGCTAAGGCTCTCACTAAATTGCTGAGGCTGGCCTCAAACCTGTGATCCTCCTGTCTCAGTCTCCCAAGTACTGAGATTACTGGTGTGTACCACCATGCCTGGCTGATTCCCCCCCACCTTTTTTTTTTTGCGGTACCGGGGATTGAACCCAGGGGCATTCTACCTCCGCGCTACACCCCAGCCCCATTTTTTATACTTTATTTTTGAAACCGGGTCTCACGAAGTTGCGGAGGGCCTCACTAAGGAGAGAGAGAGAGAGAGAGAGAGCGAGAGAGCTGAGGCTGGCCGAAAACCCGGATCCTCCGGTCTCCACCTCCCAAAGTACTGGGATTACAAGCGTGCGCCACCACGCCCGGCTTTATTTTATTTTATTTTTTTGCAGTACCTGGGATTGAACCCAGGGGCATTCTACCTCTGAGCTACACCCCCGGCCCTATTTTTTTATCCTTTATTTTGAAACCGGGTCTCACTAAGTTGCAGAGGGCCTCACTAAGTAGCTGAGGCTGGCCACAAACCCGGATCCTCCGGTCTCAGCCTCCCAAGTACTGGGATTACAAACGTGTGCCACCACGCCCGGCTTCCCCCTTATTTTTTAAAGTAATTTTTTTTTTTTGCTTTTTTTTGGCACTGGGGATTGTACCCAGGAGCATTCTACCTCCGAGCTACACCCCCAGCCCTAGTTTTTATTCTTTATTTTGAAACAGGGTCTCACTAAGTTGCAGAGGGCCTCACTAAGTAGCTGAGGCTGGCCATGAACCTGGATCCTCCTGTCTCAGCCTCCCAAGTACTGGGATTACAAGCGTGCACCAGCACGCCTGGCAAAGTAATTTTACTGTCTTCTAAATTAGTTGAAGTCTGGGGATGTTAAAAAGAGTTGATCAAGTTAACTTGATTATAATGCAGTAGTTTCAATTTAGGTCAAAATTTATCCTAAGATAAAATAGTATTGTTGGTTCTATCTATGTATCTATCTACCTGCCTACCCACCTATCTGAATTCTTGGCCTAGGCCAGCCTTGAAAGCCTGGTTGGCCTATGGAGAGGATTTTTGTTTGTTTGTTGTTTTTGTTTCTGCGGTACTCAAAATCAAACCCAGAGCGCTCTACCATTGAGCTACGTCACCAGCCCTTTTTTATTTTTATTTTTATTTTTTTGCGGTAACAGGGATTGAACCCAGGGGCATTCTACCTCTGATCTACACCCCCGGCCCTATTTTTTATATTTTATTTCGAAACTGGGTCTCACGAAGTTGCGGAGGGCCTCACTAAGTAGCGAACCGGGATCCTCTGGTCTCAGCCTCCCAAGTACTGGGATTACAAGCGTGCGCCACCACTCCCGGCTCCTTTTTATTTTTTATTTTGAGACAGGGTCTCACTAAATTTCCCAGGCTGGACTTGAATTTGTGATCCTCTTGCCTCAGCCTTCCAAATTGCTTCCCAGCATGGGCCACCTTACCTGGCTCCATGGGTGTGTGTGTGTGTGTGTGTGTGTGTGTGTGTTAGTTACTAGCAATTGAACCCAGGGGCATTCTACCTCTGAGCTATATACCCCCAGCCCTATTTTTATTTTTTGTTTTGAAACAGGCTCTCACTAGGTTGCTGAGAGTCTCACTAAATTGCTGAGATTGTCCTCGAACCTGTGATCCTATCTCAGCTTCCCAAGGACTGGGATTACAAGTGTGCCCCACACCCACCTTCCTAGAGGGTTTTGATGACTGTCTCCCTCAGGCAGTCTGAAGCAACAGGACCCCAAAGTTGCTGCTGAAGTTCAACAGGGAAAAGAACTATTCCCTCCTTAACTAAATGAGAGACTAATTTTCCCTCATGAATTACTGCTCAAGTAATGCCCAATTTCCTAATTCCTTCTATTCCTCACTGGAAATGAATTCCTTTCTTCTAACTTTGTAATTCCTTTTCCATTGTCAGTTTTTAATAATATTTATGTTTTTCTTGTAAAAATATTTAACACCTTCATGCTATAAGTTCATCATACGCCACTCTGCTCTCGATTCCACTGTTTTCTTGTATCCCATGTGGCAATAGTATCTCTGAAGTTATTAATTGTAGTAGTCTGTCCCCGCTGCCCTGCATAAACCTTTTAGTGTGTTCCCTTTCTCCATAGTGTTCTGAAATTTCAGAATGTGTCTAGGTATAGGCCGGGCGTGGTGGCGCACGCTTGTAATCCCAGTACTTGGGAGGCGGAGACCGGAGGATCCGGGTTCACCGCCAGCCTCAGCTACTTAGTGAGGCCCTCCGCAACTTCGTGAGACGTGGTTTCAAAATAAAGTATAAAAAATAGGGCTGGGGGTGTAGCTAGGAAGTAGAACGCCCCTGGGTTCAATCCCCGGTACCACACACACACAAAAAAGAATGTGTCTAGGTATGAATCTTTTGTTGTTGCTAGTGGTGTTAACTCATTCTGTTCTTTACTGAAATAGGCCCTTTCAACCTAAAGTTTTCCATCCTGTATCAACTCTGGGGGATGTTCTGTTATTTTACCATTCTTTTTCCTTCATTTCCCAAAACTTCTGTTGGACCGATATTTGTTCTTTTAGTTGTTGTATCTGTCTTGACATTTTTTTCCCTCATGTTTTCTGTATTTTGATCTTTTTGCTCTGTGTTTGAGATCTGCCTGACTTTCTCTCACATTCTCACATTACTTTTTTATTTTGATGACTGTGTTTTTACTCTCCTTAAACTCTGTGTGTGTGTGTGTGTATGTGTGTGTGTGTGTGTGTGTGTGTGTGTGTATGTGTGTGGTACTGGAGATTGAACCCAGAGGCATTCTACCTCTAAAGTACACTACCAGCCTTTTTTAATTTTGAAACAGGATCATCTCTCTAAATTCCTGAGGGTCTTGCTAAATTGCTGAGGCTGGCTTTGAATCTGCAATCCTCCTGTCTCAGTTTCCCAAGTACTGAGATTATAGGCGTGCACCACCACTCCAGGTTCCATGAACTCTATATTGTTTCTCAACTGTTCCTTTTTCATAATAGCCTCTTCTGGCATATATATATATGAAGAGGCACACACACACACACACACACACACACACACACACTCTCTCTCTCTCTCTCAGTGCATATATTTTTTCTTTTTTGACACTAACACTGGGGGTTACTAGTGCTTTTTATGTTTTACGAATTCTATTTCCAATGTTGAGTTAGTTCTTTGTATGTTGGGGGGGGATGAGGGTACTAGGGATTGAACCTGGGGTGTTCTGCCTCTGAACTACCTCCTCCCAGATTTTTTTTATTTTTTCATTTTGAAACAGGGTCTCACTAAGTTACCACACACTGACCTCAAGCTTGGAATCCTTCTGTCTCAGCCTCCCAGGTACTGGGATTTACAGGTATGCACCACTGTATCCAGCTTGGGTTAGCTCTTTTGATGTTTATTTTGATTATTATCACTTAAGCTACATCTTTTCCTACTGATCCATGGTCTTCTACTTATCTTTTAGTGAATTAAAGGTATATTTGATTGATATAGGTGGCTTGTGTAGGGTTTTCTTTGCCCTGCCCCTAAATCAGAGCTGGGTTTTGTGTATGTGAGTAGGAACACGAATGACCGGATTCACTTCAAGATCTGGAGCAGGTGGTCGGGATGGGCCTCTCCCAAGTGCCAAAGCAAACAAGAGTGGTCCTTTCTGGTGCTTCAACCTCTGCTCTGAATTGCTGTTGTGTAGATATGCTGCCTAAATTTCCTCAGAGATATTTCCACCTCAGTCTAGGGGCAAAGGCCATTGCTGCATAGAAGGATGGAGCAGGGGACTCAGAGACCAAGGGCAGCAGGACTCTGTCAGCCCTGGTGGCTTAGACCCAGCTTTGGAGTATGTGTGTGTGTGGGGGGGGAGGTCAGCAGCACTCATAACTATGTGGATTGGGTAGGGAAGGCATTTTAGAGGAAACTCAAGCTTTTATCTGAAGATTAAGACAAAAGCAGTAAGTGTCCACAATTCTTTGGTAAGTGTGATTAATCACACTTGGTGAATGCATGTTAGTAAAACAGTATGGCTGAGGCAAGGAGGTCAGAAATAAGGAGCAGAATGCTATCAAAGATCAACCTCATCTAAACAGCACCATTGCTGATCATTGTGTGAAAAGCTGGAGAGCAAATGGTTCAGCATCTCCATCAGCTTACCCTTGGCCCCCGTCCATCTGAGTTAAGGACAGAGAGGAAGAGGCTGTGAGAAGGGAGAAGCTCTGCAAACCATTAACGTCACAACGAAGATGCGCTAGGCTTCGCTAGAGCCCCACTTCTGGTTTCTGATCCACTGAAAATCTCTCCATTAAAATGATCTTAGGGTAATCACAGGAGGAGAATGTGGCCGTGGAAAAGATATATTGGAATTTTACAAAACGTTCAGGGCCTTCTTCACTTTGTAGAGTTCCTATCCACTTCAAAGGCTTTTCTGAGTGCTGACAGGGAAGAGAGTCCTGCCAAATTGGAAACTTTTAAATAGATCAAGATTTTCGACCTATCCCAAACATGGTTAGATTAGATGCAGATAAATCTCAACCACATCACAATGTTGATGGGATCATTCATTTCCTTTTTTTTTTTTTAGCAGAATAACTGTTGTTTCCAAACACAGATCAGGCATTTAGACTTAGCAAATGTTGCAGTAATCAAAATAGAGGGTGATCAGCTTATCCAGTTTCCCATCTGTGCTTCAGCTGTAATGTTTAATTTTCATTTACTCTTTTCAATTGACATCTTAACCTAGTCAGGGAGGTCTGATGGCTTTTTCCAGGGGATGTTGTTACTTCCTTATTCTTACATAAGAGCCGGAATTCCATTTGGAAAGAGAGATTACATTGAGCTTGATCAATAACCTCAAAGAACTAAAGGAAAGAAATGACCTGTTGTCTGACTTTAATATGGACTCAATATCCATGATTTGTGATCTTGTGTTAATTGTAGGGTCACTAGCGATTTGATTAGCTATCGTTAGCATCTAAACTTGATTTAAATGCACAAAGAATCAATAGTTGAGCTAAATGTTTAAATATCAGGACACTAACAAGAGAGTGAGTTTTCCCGATTGAATTATTCTTTGTTTTCTGCATCTTAGAATGCTGGGTATATCTGAAAGAGATGAAAAATGGCTGTTGTAGTAAACAACAATGTAAATAACCTGCTATGATCATAGAAATGGCAGTGGCACTGGTGATAGGGCTAAGCAGTAAGTGTAGTCTGTGACACTAAAATATCTTAGAGCCGGGCGTGGTGGCGCACGCTTGTAATCCCAGTACTTTGGGAGGCGGAGACCGGAGGATCTGGGGTTCGCGGCCAGCCTCAGCTCTCTCGCTCTCTCTCTCTCTCTCTCTCTCCCCTTAGTGAGGTCCTCTGCAACTTCGTGAGACCCGGTTTCAAAATAAAGTATAAAAAATAGGGCCGGGGGTATAGCTCGGAGGTAGAACGCCCCTGGGTTCAATCCCCGGTACCGCAAAAAAAAAAAAAAAAC
>PVJS01030785.1:0-23835 GCA_004027185.1 Glis glis | reverse complement strand
CATGCTGGAAGAAAAGACAAGAAGTCAAAGTCACTTGAATGAAATAGCCCAAATTTAGAGTCAGTTTACAGTGGGTATATTAATGGTACGCCAAAGCCAAAAGATGTAAGACCCCTTAAGTATGGCAAGGGCAAGAACTTTAATCGTCCCCAGAGAAGACTCTTACAATAAAAACAAAATTTTTATTACACACCAGTTCCATTTTAGAGAGGAAAAGAATGCCCTTGCCCAAGTCTTCTTAGTGTTATCAGAGCCAGAACGTATGATCCTAGGCTTAAACCAATTTAGGCCACTTATATAAGGTATTCATTCTATAATAATGGTAATTAAGTGCTGAATCAAAGGGACTTTTCCAGTGGTTTCAAAACCCTTACTGAAAAAGTTGCCTTTGGGGGAGCTCAATGAGATGTAGTTTACCAAGTAAAGAGCCAAGTAGGACCAGGTGTGGTGGCGCACACCTGTAATCCCAGTACTTGGGAGGCTGAGGTAGGAGGAACACAGGTTTGAAGCCAGTCTCAGCAACTTGGCGAGACCCTTAGCAACTTAGTAAGACCCTGTTTCAAAATGATGATGATGATGATGATGATAATAATAATAATAATGATAGGGCCAGGGGTCTAGATCAGAGGTAGAATGCCCATGGATTCAATCCCCAGTACCAAAAAAAAAAAAGGGAGAGAGAGCCAAGTAGGTGCCAAATAGATTAAATTAATTAGATGCATCTGAAATTATTCAAAGTCATATCTAGAAGAAAAATTAGAGAGTGAGAACAATTCTTTACTTGAAAGAAACAGAGATATTTTCTCCCCCATTGAACTGAGAGATCATCACACTAAAAAGGAAGGTGCTTTTTTTCAAAATCAGGCAAAAGAAAAAAACTACATAAAAGTTTTAATTCATCATTTTATAGTACTTCCTTTCTATTTCTTCTCAGCTAGTCTTTCTGGTAGTTACTCAGGAGACTTCTTACCTTCTACACAATGCTAGGACCATTAGGCAATTCTCAGGCAAAGAGAAAGCAAATCTTTAAGAAACGTCTATAGCATTCTTATAGCCATATTGTGCCTTTAAACTTTTGTAGAATACTTTTTAAATGCTTTTTTTCTGCAAAGAAAACACTTCTATGGGTTCCCCCACCCACCACCACTGGATCCTCTTAAAGACCCTGAGGTGAATAAAGAAGTTGTATCGTCATTATTCTAGGTGAATAAAATAAAACACAGCGGAAGAATTCCAGATACTCTGCAAACCTGAAGGGGGTTATTTTTCTGGTCCTCCTAACATGCTGTCTAAAAGACCTCATTCGCTCTTGCTGGACTTTTCTCCCTTGCATCTCTTCTCTCTTGTTCCTTTTGTGTCTTAAACTTATCTTTTCACCTAAGAAAATAATCTCATTAATGGAAGAACTGCTCAGTTTCTATCCACTACACCTGCAGCCTGAGCCATGCCCAAAAATCACTCCCAAGAGGACCCCATAGGCTCCCAGGACAAAAAGGAAAGAAAAAGAGAAGAAAAGAAAGTTATTTTACTAAAACGATCGGACTATGTTTTGGGGTTTGTTTTGTTTAAAATATTTCATGTCAATTGTTTTGATTTGCCTTTGAAAGTTTTATGGAACCATCTGTCTGTTGACGACTGTGTTTTTGCTCTCAATAAATACGCAGAACGTGACGGTGGCCCCGGGTTCGGCTGAGTGGGTGGCTAATGGCGATGGGATGCCTGGAGATGAACAGGCTGAGAACAAGGAAGAAGATAAAGCCGGTGCTGTGAAGTTTGGATGGGTGAAAGGTGTGCTGGTGAGAAAGCTCCTCTGTTTACAAAGGAAAACCGTCCATTCAGTGACTTAGTGGGTTAAGTGTGAGCCAGGCCTGGACTCTAGAATTCCAAAGGTTTTGCCCCCTCTTCGCTTCTTACGTCTCTTTCCAATGCCCCTCTGTCCACAGGTAAGATGCATGCTGAACATCTGGGGAGTCATGCTATTCATTCGCCTCTCCTGGATCGTCGGAGAAGCTGGAATCGGTAAGCATTTCTCTGCTCCTAACTAAATTGTGATGTAAATGATATACTCACTAAGCACCTTGGTTTCACCATTAATGCTGAATGTGAGATGAGGGAATGGAAATGATTTACACCTGAGCTCCTTCTACTTTGCCTCTGACACTGTCAGCGAGAACAGGTGAGGAGTTAACTCCTGAGAGGCTGGGATTTTCCACTTGCAGAGCAGGCAAATGCTCAAGTAACTATTTCTGTCTTTTGATAGAACTTAAAGCAGACAGGTATACAAAAGCGCATTTATTATAGATAATAATATTCATATTTGGGGATATATTGACATTTGCCCTTTGTTTGCTGAAGGGTATCCTTCTTAGGATGTTTGGAGAAACTTCACTAAAAACAACATGTATGAAAACTGGTGAAAATGTGGTCTAATAAACATGCTGAGTTGCTGAATATTTTCCAGAGAAAATAATCGTGTTATTTTCAGGTGCCAGCAGTAAGAAAACGAAGATCAATAAAATATTCCCAGATATAAGCTTAGAAAGATAGCTGAAATGAATAAGATAATGTATATAACTAATGGTTTTTTCTAAATGAAAAAAATAGAAGACATTGATATCATTCTAAGAGTGATTTGTTAATGTTTTTAAATTGCTACATTCCATATGACATAGTATTTCCTCTAGCAAATCCTTTTTTTGTTAAGATCATGCTAGTGAAATTTATATGAAAAACCCATTTGAATTTTATCAAAGTTCCTGATTTAATGTGATAAAAATTAATGATGCTCCGTTGTATACATGTGAAATACACTATAGATTCACTTTTGTGGGAAGATTAATAAATCGTTGGTATCAAGAACAGAGACATGGAGGTATGCCTTCAGACCCACTCCAGATGGTCGCTCAATTCATGTTTAAAAAGTAGTTGGTGTTTATTGCTTTCGCTCCTCAAAACACATACAGAGCCACCAGAAGAGTAACTTAAAAAAGAAAGGGCTGAGCTGTAAATTGAAAAAGTGGAACCAGTTCTCATAGTTTTTCCATGTTTCATGTTGGGCAACTGCTAGGTTCCTGACAAAGGGCTGTTTGCTGGTTTTATGGTGCGTATCAAATGAATGCATACAGCCGCAGGGTCCAAACTAAGTATATGCTGTTGCATGGAAAATCTGCATCTTAATATTGCCAAGGTTTTGCTCCAGGGTTTCATGCAAAATTAGGTTTTTAAGGGCAGTTTAGTAACTTATTGAGATCATCAAGAAACATTACTTTGTTTGGAGGTGTTGAGAGTAGCCAAGGGCAAGAGTAATTCTTTTTTAATGCAACTTATTTAACGTCCATATGTTTGGGCAATAATGTGAACTTTAATCAGATCTTACATTACTCTTCACAGTCAACCCAGTTTCAAGTTTCTTACAAAATTGTGAAATCTGAATAATCCTATCTTCTGCTAAGCAGTTTATTACACTTTTAGACATTAGTGTTATTTTAATAGGGATCTTTTATTTAAGTAGTTAAATCACAGAAGTGATTAGAGTTCTATCTAATGATTGTTCAGTGAGTTTTCCTTTGAATGGAGGTTTGTGGGTTTGGGGTTCTGTTTCTTCTTTTCTTTTTAATTCTCAGAAAATTGATTTTAGTGAGTAGTAGGAACTTTTTATCATCCATGCTCAGTTTCACCAGCCTTTGTTGTAAACCTAAAGCTGAGTTAAGTCACCATTTAGTTCCATTTTGGCTTCCTGTATTGGGAAAGAAAAGAGAAAACAAGTGGTTTTTCTTGTTTCTGGAGAAGAAACCTGGACACATCTTGAAGCCCAGATCCTATGAGTAAATCCAGAAGGAATCTGGAACCAGTAGGAACAACAGCCTCAGTCTTTGGTTAACCATCCTGGGACTGCGAGTTTTGTCTTCCTTATTCCTAAAAGCAAATTAGAATCGTTACTGGGAGTCATAGGCCAGAGGCCTGACCCTGGGGATCCAACAAATCAGGTCTGGCCACTGGCTACATGGGGAAAAGAGTGAAAGAAACTTTCATCAGTTCAGCTACACCGAGAAGTCACACCGTATTGGAGGTGCTGACAATGACTTTGAGGTTTTATAGAAAGGAGAATAAGGGAAAGGGCTAGGGGTTTGCATAATTAGAGGCCTTTCACAGCTGCCAAAGGAAGTGATCTTGATCAGGTGTGATCTGGTCCATCATTATCTCAGGATCAGTCAGGCAGCCCTGTCAGCAACAACATGTTGCTATTGTCTGGGAGGTAGATCCAACTCATCACAAGATACTTATCCATCAGACCTGTTGTTCCTGGAATCCTAGGTGACTCAGAGCAAAGGAGACAGATGCAACATGGAGGCAGAGATGCTAAGTCGATTATCCTGCTGTTAGCCACCCACTGGACATTTGCAAACAGAAGTGAAGAGCCTAAGTCCTGTTACAAAAATGAGCTGCCATTTGACTTGCTGGAGA
This sequence comes from Glis glis, assembly GCA_004027185.1. Taxonomy (NCBI): domain Eukaryota; kingdom Metazoa; phylum Chordata; class Mammalia; order Rodentia; family Gliridae; genus Glis; species Glis glis. Next base: position 19,371 of record PVJS01030785.1, on the reverse strand, counting down.
GTAGTAGCCCCACGGTAATAAATGCTTCCCACCTTAAAAAAAAAAAAGAGCTGATAATGCCATCCAGTTGTTCTTCTCGGTTTTGGAGACCCTGGCTGGGGCAAGATGGTTTCCAATAAAGGTGACCATTAGGCAGGGTAGGTGGCCATGAGAAGTAGGTGTGACCTGAAGCAAGGCACTTATAGTCTATGAGCTTCATTTCTCGCCTGAAAATTAGGGAGCTGGGTGAATTCTTTCCCAATCAGTTCTTTGAAGATAAACCCAAAGATCCTTGCTGAACAGGCAGCCACAAGTTAAGATAAACTAAGAGTATCTTAGTCTTCTTACTGTAGGGTACAAAAGAATTATCGGATGTTCCCCCTAATCTGTGGGAGCTAGATAGACTGGGACGTAGAAGGGACTTAGAAAGGAAGAAGAAGAAATCTTTAGATGGACAAAGAAGGTGACCTAACTAGGGAGTTGGGAGGGGGGTGGAGGGCAACACCCTATAGCACATGATGTACATACACAAACCTATAAGACTCAATCACTATCCGGAGCATGAAAGGGAGGGAAGGGGGAGGGAATAGGGTGGGATTGGAGGGAGGGCTAAATGTGCAATGTGTGCATGTATGATGTTCATACCCTGACATACATCAAAATGTATAATTACAATGCACCAATAAATGAACATAAAAAGTTTAAAAAAAAAGAAAAATTTCAGGATCTTGGAATTCAGTTTTAAGATCTGAACTCAGTGGATCTAGGCATTTTTAATAAGCACCCCAGACATTTCTGGAGCCCATGGTTTAAGGACCACACTTCGAGAAAACAATCAACTTCCCTTCACCCTGGGTTTTGTGCTTGATTCTGAGAGAGAAGAGAGAAGCAAGTCCCTCACTGCTTAAAGGTACAAAGTGTTGCTCCAAAATTTCAAATGGTTCACAGAAATATATACAATGTAAAGAGATGAATTAAAAATTTAGGGGAGATATAAAGGCAAAGGGAAAATATTGGTGGGGAAATAATCAAGTGAGAGTAGGTTTAATGTCATACAATGCAATCCATATAGTCCTGTACAGCTTCTTGGGTATGCCAAACATTGAATCTCAAACTTCCTCAAAATAAAGTCAACATCAAAATAATGTGCAGAGGATAAAAATAAATCCTCTTTAGTAGCCAGGTGTAGTAGTGCACGCCTGCAATCCCAGTACTTGGCAGGTTGAGTCAGGAGGATTGCAGGTTCCAGGCCAACCTCAGCAACATAGCAAGACCCTCAGCATCTTAGAGAGATCCTGTTTCAAAATCAAAAATAAAAAGCACTGGGGGTGTAGTTCAGAGGTAGGGTGCCCAGTACCACACACACACACACACACACAAATCCCATGTAGTGGCACAAGGGACCTGAGGCCACATCGTGGTATAGAAATGATGCTCACCACAGGCTCCCTGCACTAGATACAAAGCATTCAGTATAACAATTCCTCAGAACCCCAAACTTTTAAGAGTCTGTAGCGACCAAAGCAATATGGTCCAAGTTTTCAGCCTTGTGCTCCACAGTAGCTTTTTCTCACTGTACTTCAACCTGCAAAATACCCTGGACAGTCCTGCCAGGGCCAGAGTATAGCTGGGAGAATGAAAAGAGCCAGCCTCTATGCCTTGTTCCCATTTCTGCCCTTAACCTCACTCCTTTTCCCCTTCTCGTGGGGCCTGGCCAGAGGGATCATGGCCAAGACGACCCTGCTGACCACCCACAGGACAAGTGAGCTTGCCAAGAGCAACTGTGGAGCATCCACTTTCCGTCGGGTACATACCAACAGCTCAGGCCAGTCAGGGTGAGGCCAGTGGGGGTGATCCTACAACCTGCTCCCTGAACTCTGGTCAGCCTCTGTTCGATATTGCAAGTACTGTAAGGTATTGTAAGGGAGGAAAAAACTACTTCCCTCTACCCACCTTAGGTTCATTGCTCAGGTCCAAAGTCAGATTAACAACGGAAAAACAAACAGGAGTTTATTAACATGTGCATTGTGCATGGGGGAGGAGACCCTCGGTGAGGTGATTCAAAGGGGTGCTTAGAACATGAGCTTATATGTCATCCCAACAAAAACAAAAATAATCAAACTGTGGAAAAGTGATGAGACAAAGGAAAAGACTTTGAGTTTCTAGGGTGGCAACTTGTGGGAAGCTAAATGAATGGGGACCTGCTGGAAGAGAAGGGCTTCTGTTTTTCCTGATAACTGGGGAGTGGGGCATATTTACAAATGTTTATCCTGCATTTAGACAAATAGGAAGAGACAAAGAGCTTTTTTAGTATCTGCCTCTTTACACTTATCTTCAACTCCAAATAATCCCTATGCCAGAGCAGTATATTGTGGTATATTCTGCCACCCTTTAGCATCTTCCTGGCTATGTGTTTCTTGAAATAAAAGCAGGCATGCCTTCCTCTGAATTCTGGCCTCGACCACATTCTGCCTTTCATTATAATTATTGATCTTCTGAACCGTAAGATCCTCGAGGGCAGCTGTTTTAATTTTTGTTTTACTTTTCTTTGCATTTCTCACACTACCGACCGCACAGCTAGATACATAGAAGGCTTTTAATAAATAATAGCTTTTATGACTATTGTGGATACGATGGAAAAGTAGTCCTATTCATTATGTTCTGGTTCTATGCACTATGGTAGCAACTTTACACATGCATTCTTTCTAACTTAATTGCCATTTTTGGCTCAGAAAACAAGTAATTTGCCAGAGGTCACACAGCTAATAAGTTACTATAATTCAGTTTGATTCTTTCTACTTTACCCAGCTGTCTGATGAACAAGTTGTATACCATGTATAATTTTCCAGCCTTACACGACCAAATGCACATAAAAAAGAAATTTACCAGATAAGATGCACATTTAGTCTCCAGTTATGTTAAGAGCTTGGTATTGTATCAGCCAGGTTTTGTGTTTATAAGTGTCTAAAATGCCATCAAAGATGGGACTGACATTACATCCCCTCCATTCCCCCCCTCCCCATACGTGAGATTGGCATTGGTATTCTCACATATGCACACAGTTAATGGAAGTGTTTCCTTCGCTAATTCTCCCTCACATTACATTTTGACCAGCCTTAGTTGTTCAGTTGGGTGCAACGTAGCACTGTGCATTTTAGCTGTTGAGTTTCTTGGAACCTGAGCTACTCCAGGCAGAAAGCTCCAAGGCTCAGTAGGTACTGTTTGGTGGTTGCTAGGGCAACTTGCGAAACTCAAATGGGGCCCTTCGGTGATGACTTAGGCTTGCTGGCTTTCATGTAAATGACCCAATGGATCATTCCACCATTTAATTGTCTTTTATTTTTCCTCTCTCAACTGAGGTCTTGGTGTGATTATCATCGGCTTAGCCGTGACAGTGACTGGTATCACTGGTTTATCCACCTCTGCTATTGCCACAAATGGATATGTCAGAGGAGGTAATTAACCTTGTGACCCGCAGCATCATTTGTAAGGTAAAGGCAGCATAGTCTCAAATAGTTCACCAGTGACCTTTCTGGAGTGTTTTCAAAGGTAATACAAGTTGGTTCCTCCCTCCATAACCCCCCCCCCAGGCAAAGGGATGCAAGAAAAATGGAGAAGGATTTAACCTTTGTCAAATCCCCAACTTTCTCATTCAGGTTCCTCCCAAGCAAGAGAGAAGGTCAAATGTCATGTTTTCTCTCTTCCACAGTCAGAGTGGTTTCTCTCCCAGGACACCAGCATAAGTCAACTTCTCCTTTCCAGGGCTGCATTTTAGATTGTGTTTGCTTTTGGAAACCATCCTTCATCATAATGAGTGCTTCTCTGACTTGATCTTTATGCCAGGCATACCAGTTTCTCCTTAGCACAAAGGAACTCCATGGGGGCCCAAGGCATGGACCTGGAAACTTAAAGGCTGTAGAGTCTACAGCAGTAGAGAATCCCAAGGAGAAAAGTAAAATGTATTATCTTCTATCTTTCATTGCCAACAGGTCTTGGAGTTCTCATTATTCTTCTTTCCACCATGGTAACTTCTATTACTGGGTTGTCAACTTCTGCAATAGCAACTAACGGGTTCGTTCGTGGAGGTAATATCTCTAAGCTATCTAATACCCTCATCATACGGGTAGGCAAAAAAGTATATATTTTTATACTTCTTTTTTGATGGGAACAAAGGAGTAGCTCAATGTTCTAGAAGCCTGGCTAACTGGAAGAGCTGGTTGCGGAGGGAAACATCAGGTAAGGTGAGCCTACTCTGGTCAGCTCTGGTCTCCTTTCTAATTGAACTCTCTGGCACATTGCAGGTCATGCTTTGCAGATGCGCACATTCCTTCGGTAAATGTTTTCTTTTTCAGTCCAGTCTGCACACTTGTTGGTGCCGTTGCTTAGAAAATGACTCCTGGACATGGCTTCAGTTGTTTAGTACATTTCAGGTGCTTCCTAGACCTCCACGGAATGGGATCTTTCAGAACATTTCAGGTTTTCATGATCCTTATCTGACAAGATTCAGACTGCGGGATCCTGGAGCTCTGGTGCCTTCTCTCAGTACTGCAGCCAACACCTTTTTTGGGGGATTTTGCAGGTCTTGCAGTCATCATCATTGGCCTGAGTGTAGTGGTGACAACGCTCACAGGTATTTCTATGTCTGCTATTTGTACAAACGGAGTAGTAAGAGGAGGTAAGCCAACTAATTTACTTTACAAGCTTTGGTTACGTAGCATGTCTAGAGTTGGTTTGATACTAGCAGTGAAATTTTCATATTGCTAATTAGTCCCCAAAGTCTTAAAACAAAACAAAATAGCCCAAGACTTAAACAGCATGGCAAAATTCTTCTCAACTAAAATTAGGAGATCTCCAGAAAAGACTTTTTGGCCCATTTCCTGTGACGAAACATGTTTGTTTATAGCATGACTATATGTCTATTTATAGCATGTCTAAAGGAGGTATCGCATATTACAGTAAAATCTACTGTGTCTCTGTACCCTGAATGATCCCCGCTGGCTCTGTCCCAGGTCCCCAGCATGCGTGTTCTCCAGCACCTTAGATGACACTCAGTAAACCATCCTGTGCCCAGCCATCAGGGTTCACCCCAAACCGTGTGATCCTAGTGGCTAACAGGCACTGGAAAATCATCAAAAAGTAAATAAAAACAAATAAAACAAAGGGTTTTCAAGTTATCCAGGAGCAGGCAGCACTGGGCAGAAAATGAAGTGGGTAAAGTTTATTGTTGTTCTTCTAGCTTCTTTTCTTTCCCATCTTGTTCCCCTTAATTTCTCAGCTTCTCTTTTTGGGTACCTCCCCATTTGGGGCTCTCTAAAATATCATCCTGCCCGCAATACTCCTCTACTCCCAACTTCTGCCTGTCTCTCATTTCGACCAAGCCTACTTAAGTAACTGGCTAGCTAACTTATTTAATGAAGTTGGGGCAAAGGAAATAATGGGGATTTGCTCCACCCAGAAAATATGTTATATTTTTAGTGAGGATTTTTATCCCATAGCCTAAAGGAGTTACTCTAGTGGAAGAAATTCTTTCTTGGTAAAAGGTGGTTTGGTTTGGTTTTTAAGTGTCTTTGTTCCGTGATATTCCTGTGTGAATTCTGCCCACCTCTAAGACTAGCTCAGTGTGGGAAGTCGTTATGATGGTCTGTGATACCAGGCCTCTCACTTAGCCTTTTTGTTTTTGTTTTTGGTTTTTTTTTTTTGCGGTACCAGAGATTGAACCCGGGGGCATTCTACCTCTGAGCTACACCCCTGGCCCTATTTTTTATACTTTATTTTGAAACCGGGTCTCACAAAGTTGCGGAGGGCCTCACTAAGTAGCTGAGGCTGGCCGCGAACCCGGATCCTCCAGTCTCCGCCTCCCAAGTACTGGGATTACAAGCGTGTGCCACCATGCCCAGCCTAGCCTTTTTTTTTTAACCATCAGTAACTTGCTCTAGGTACCCTACAGGCTGTTGAGCAGTCCAGTTCAGTCTTTCAGTTGCACAGAAGTACACAGCCATGTATAGAACTACTTTTTCAGTGTCTAAGGAGAAGCAATTGTTCAAGCCCGCTCTACTTTTCCTCCCACTTGGTACCCACATGACGACTATTTGGCAATATCATGCCTTGTTGAAAACAAAATCTTATTTATAGAATAAATAATACCTAGCACTATACAAATATCTTGTTTTACCAGAAAATTTTATGCAACAGAAAGTAAGTTAGAAGAACAAATATCAATGCTTTTTACTTCATTTTCTACTCAGTCCTGTCTGTTTCTGGAAATTTGAGACATCAAACTTTACTTTGGTTACATTATTAATTTGAATCAAAATGATCACTTCAGTGATACTTTTTAAAGACAAAGCATTTTTTTGGTAAAGTTTGCTGTCTTCTTATTTGTAGCATTTTTTTAATGTTTATGATTTCAGTAAATTGGATTTTATTAAGTCAGGATACTTCTATTGTAGATGATGTGCAGAGTGTAAGGAACAGCTAAGTTATTGATTATGACGCAGAATTCCTAAAATTATTAGGAGGTTATAGTATTTTATTCAAATAATTGACATTTAAAATTTCTCAGACATTCAAAATAATCTGATCATACAAACTAAATCCTTAGCAGTTCCTCAATATAAAACATGTCCATTTCTTATTCCAGGTGGAGCCTACTATCTTATTTCCAGGAGTTTGGGGCCCGAATTTGGTGGGTCAATAGGCTTGATCTTTGCCTTTGCCAATGCAGTGGCTGTCGCTATGTATGTGGTGGGCTTTGCTGAAACTGTAGTAGATCTTCTTAAGGTAATTAAAGCTTTTCTTTGTACATCCAAACAAGATAATTTAATTCATTTTTGTTTTTCAGGGCACTGGGGCATATTATTATGGCAAGACAATGGGGGGAAAGTTGGATATGGGGGAAGGAGCTCTGGTGCAGCATCAGGAGATCTGGTAATGAGTCCAGCTCTCATTTTACCATTTGGGAGACTTTGAAACAGTTCCTCTATTCACGTGAAACTTGTTTTCCAAATCTATAATATGGACTAACAATACTGTTCTGTGTGTTTCACAGAAGTGTCATATAGATCAGATGAAATAATGTACATGAGACATTATGTAGAGTATGAAGAATCAGATAATATTATCAGCAGTCATATTAATTATGCTTATAGATTTCCAAAGGAAAAGAAAGTTCAAACATTAGAATAACTCACTGCAAAAAATAGGCATTTCATAGTTTTTGGTCCCCCACCTAGGATAGTATATGGGCCAGTACAATAATTGGCTGGTTTACAAACTAACTTCTAGTCTTTTCTTGTGGTAACAATAGTACTCACTAAATTCGATTGGTAAAATTGCCTCTCTGAATAAGTGAGCATATTATATACTTCACAACACATGTTATCTTTAAGAGATGCATTATTAGGTTTGTGTAGTCCATTCTTAAATTGAACAGCACTTCTTTTCCAGCATTCACATTATTAAACTATTCATTTTTATTCCTTTAGGATTCCCTTCAACATGTAAAATTAACTAGTCATTCTTCTGGGGGAAAAAAAGCAATAAGTGTGTATATATACTTAGTGATTAATAGCTTCAAAAGCTATGACTGTAATGAATTGCTAAAATTTCTAACTCCTAGCCTTGGCTATCAAAGGCCTATTATCATAGAAAAAAATAATGCTAGGCTCTTTATCTTCTCAAATTCAGGAGCACTTCATTCTTCTATTATCTTATATGGCCCCAGGCACTCATGTATAATATCTCTCTTTACTGTTAAATGTTACAATAAGACCTACATGCAAAAAGCTGTATCTCTAATCATTTTAGTTATTCCCCCCTCCCCAGGAGAGTGATTCCATGATGGTGGATCCAACCAATGACATCCGGATAATAGGCTCCATCACAGTGGTGATTCTTTTAGGAATTTCAGTCGCTGGAATGGAATGGGAAGCAAAGGTGAGTTTCTCAATATGATGTCATTGACAACCACAGTCAGGTCTTGAACAAATTGCAGAAATAGAAGGAACCTCGTATTCAAAACAAATTGCTGTTGTTTGTTATGGCGAAAGGAGCAAGTCAGCCCTAAGTGGAGCATCAAGCCCGCAAAGCACCAAGCCCAGTCATGGCTCACAGCTCATGTGTCATGTGATCGGGCCTGTGTTTTGTCCTTCTTGGTGCCCTCATCGCAGTGACACAGCCACCCAAGGCTGCTGCCACCTTCATGCGCAGACTCCTTAAAGATTCTAGCAGCAATGCCCACTGGAAGCCTGTCTCTGTCACAAACCCTAGTGTCTCCTTTCAAGCTGCCCATGAGTGTTGGGACAAATGACAAGTACGTTGGGAGAAGGTAACAGAGCAGCATTATCATTCTCCTTTGAAATCCAGCGCTTATCCAGCAAATCTGAAGGGTACATAGGCGTTGGAACCAGAACATATCTGGATTTAACTAGCAGTAAGACAGATAGTCAATTTCTGAACTATGGGGAACATGTCTTTGGCCTCTTTTGCAACTGCACAGTGATCAGCGCCATTGAAAATGTCCCACCGTGCCTGGAGATGCAGTCATGGTTCTCAAGTGGTCACCAGAAATGGAAAGAGGGTCAAAGCCTCCCACCTACATACGGCAACATGGGACATTCCTACATGGACTTATCTTTGGATTGTGCATTCACACATCAAACAGTGGCCACCATGTGCCGGGCATTCTGTGAAGCACTAGATGCTCCACTGTGATCAAAACAGGTGCAGTTTCTGCCCTGGTTCCACATATGGCCTGTGGATAGAGGTGTAGTAAACAGAGATATAAATAGAAAATGGTAAACTGTGAAAAGTACTATGAGGGAAATAAATAGGACACTGGGATATTAGAAAATAAGAAGGGGCCTGGGGATGTAGCTCAGTGGTAGAGCACTTGCTAGTATGTACAAGGACCTGGGTTTTATCCTCAGCACAGAGAGAGAGAAAGAGAGAGAGAGAGAGAGAGAGAGAGAAGAAGAAGAAGAAGAAGAAGAAGAAGAAGAAGAAGAAGAGAGGAGGAGGAGAAGAAGAAGAAAGGGGAGGAGGAGGAGGAGGAGAAGGAGGAAGAAGAGGAGGAGGAGGAGGAAAGAAAGAGGAGGAAGGAGAGGAGAGGAGAGGAGAGGAGAGGAGAGGGTAGGAGAGAGGAGGGGAGGGGAGGGGAGGAAAGGAAAAGGGAAATATATCACATTATGATGTGAGACTACAATACACCAATAAAAGTATATTATAAAAAGCTCCAGCTCTGCAGTTAGAAAGCCTAGATTTGAATCTGGTTTATACCTCTGTAACCCTGAGTAAATTATTTAAGCTGTCTGTGCTTAGGTTACGTTATCTTTAAAATGGGAACAATAACATTACCCACTTCACAGAGCTGTTAGTGGTGGTATTTAGCCAAGAGAATAGAGATAAATTTAAAGCTGCTTCTGTTATATTGTAAGCTCTCAGTGAACTTTAGCTGCTGTTATTCAGATCAAGGGTTGGGAAGGGCCTCTCTGAGGAGGTAACTGAGGCTTAAAGGATGAGAAGGAAATAGCTACACAAAGAGTTGGGTGAAGTGAGATCCAGGCAGAGGGAGCAGTGTATGGTAATACCAAGCCGGCGCACAGTTTGACATGTTGGAGGGACTAAAGGGAGACCATTTGATCAGTCAATTTTGCAGACTGTTCACACTGAACACACATTGGCAGCCTGAAATTTAGTGCCCTGAGCATCCCAGGAGTTCTGAAAATCATTCTCTGTTCCTGTACTCCTTCTGCAGTAGGAAGAGGAAGAATCCATAGGTGCTCTGCCTAGAAAAGAATTCAAGTGTGTATCTATTAAAACTTTTGGTTCTGCTTACATTCTTGGAATGTTCTTGACATGTTACCTTCAAGTATCCAAGCACCTCCAAGCACATGCTCCCATTGAAAATCTAGGCTCTACATCCAAGTAGAAGGATTATTAAGATTCTATTCCAAGCCAGGCATGGTGGCACATGCTTGGAATCCCACTAATTGGGAGGCTCAGACAGGAGGATCACAGGTATGAGAGCAGCCTCAGAAGTTTAATAAGACTCTCAGCAACCTAGAGAGAGACTGTTTCAAAATAAAAAATAAAATATGGGCTGGGGGTGTAGTTCAGAGGTAGAATGCCACTGGGTTCAATCCCCAGTACCACAAGAAGAAGGAGAGGGAGAAGGAGGAGGAGGAGGAGGAAGGAGAAGGAGGAGAAGGAGAAGGAGAAGGAGAAGGAGAAGGAGAAGGAGAAGGAAAAGAAGGAGAAGAAGGAGGAGGAGGAGGAGGAGGAGGAGAAGGAGAAGAAGATTATTATTCCAGCTGGCCACAGTGGCACATTCTTGTAAGCCCAGTACTTGGGAGGCTGAGATAGAAGGGTTCCAAGTTGGAGGCCAGTCTCAGCAACTTAGCAAGACCATTTCAAAAATGCAAAAATAAAAGGGCTGGGCGTGTAGCTCAGAGGTAGAATGCCCCTGGATTCAACCCCCAGTACATAAATAAATAAATAAATAAATAAATAAATAAATAAATAAATATAAATACTATTTCATAAGGTTGCATTTGTTACCTATGCTGGGTAGCAGAATCTTAAATAAAATAATCAGAGAATGTCTTTCTTCAGTGTACACGTAACTTTCACAATTGTGTCAGAAAGTGTCTAGTAAATCTCATTTGGTCTGTTGTCACCTTGTTGTTCCAGGCTCAGGTAATCCTCCTGATCATTCTTCTCATTGCTATCGCGAACTTCTTCATTGGAACCGTCATCCCATCCAACAGTGAGAAGAAGTCCAGAGGCTTCTTTAATTACCAAGGTGCACATCATTGCTCCCCTCATCACCGTCCCTATCAGCCCAGCCCAGCCTTCACAATCCCAGTGTGGTCCAGCAAAGAGGATCAGACTGGAGCTGGATTCAGGAGAGCCAGGGTTGGCTTTCAACTCTGCGGCTTATCCGCTGGGAAGCTCACTGTATGTGCTTGGGTCTTAGATTTTCCTGCTAAGGTGTGAGTGATAACAAGAACTTCCTGAGAGAATTCTGAAAAGTAAATAAGGTGGTGAATGTGAACGCATCTTGTAAATGTTCAAATGCGAGACAAATTGTGTCACTGTCAAATAGTGGAAATAGAAAGGATGCGCAGGGAAAGAGGACACAGCTTGAACAGTTTGTTCAACCACTGCAGAGCACTAACAGCAAACAAAGTCATTTTTTTCTTCCTAGTAGACCTTTTGGCACCTTACCTTGCCTTACTTAGTTGAGCTGATCACTGTCATGTTTTTAAGCATAAAAAATTACAGGCATTACTTAGTGTAACATTATGTTAGCGTCCGGTGCTACCATCACCAAGCATGGAGTTTGACTTCTCTCTCACCAGTTCTACTCCATCTACCCATTTGTTCCTACTTGTTCACTCTAGGTTACTCAAGAATCCACTGTTGAGTTGTTTGTTTTGTTTGTGTTTTTTGTGGGGTTGTTTTGTTTTTGTTTTTTGTGGGGGGGGGTTGTTGTTGGGAATTGAACATTGGAGGTACACCCCTAGTACTTTTCATTTTTTATTTTGAAACAGGGTCTTGCTAGGTTACTGAGAGTCTCACTATGTTGCTGAGACTGTCCTTGAACCTGTGATCCTCCTGTCTCAGCCTCTCAGGTACTGGGATTATAGGCATGTGCCACCACGCTCGGCCATTGTTTAGTTTAGTTTGTTTTATGTTTCACTTCATTGTTTAGTTGATGGCGTTTGTTTCCTTTAGAATCACATCATCACTATCTTCCTAATTCTTTTTCTCTGTAAAAATTGTCTTGTTTGCTTCAGGTATTAACATTCTTTTCTATTCTTTTCTTTTCCCTCTTTCCCATTCCTATTTCTTTTTTCTGATGTTTGCACTTTCTCTCCTTCTTATAAACCAGGTTCGGTTCTTTTTTCGCTTGCTTCTCCCCCCCTCTCTTTTTTCTTTCTGTTTTTCTTCTAGATTGTTTTCATTTAAATAATTTGCTGACAACCTGTGGGATAGCAGTATTTTATGAACAAAGCTCCTCACCATATTGTTTTTCCATACATGAGAATTTGGTATAAGGCTCTAAGGTCCAAACTCTGAGAGCAAGGTGCAAAGAGATTAGAAAATTAGTAGCAACATTTTAGAGTAGCCTCATTCACAAAGTTCTTCTACAATTAAAAGAAAAAGCATATAAAACCAGAGTGTTGCTTATTTTAGTTACTCATGTATGTGAGAACTTAATTGTGGAGGGGATGGGTATGTGTGAACATGTGTGGTATATTTGTGACTATGCCAATATTGTTATGAAAGATGAAAGAATTCTTCATTTTCTCTTTCACTCTATTCTAGATTCCAAGAAGTCAGGCACCTGGGTCCCTGTTGGCACAAAAATTATTGATTTTTCAGAGCTATACCCAAGAGATCTAATGCCTTATGATATATATTTTGACTCTTGGTAAATACTAACATAAAGTTTATTAGAAGTGCAACAACATCTTTAAGTTCATTCCAGTTAAAATCTAGGGATGTATTTGCATTTAAAGCTACAGAAGCCAGAGGTAACTTTATCTTTTATTCTGTGACAAAAGTCTGCATGATAGTTTTCTTCTGATTTGTGTTGTAGCATCGATATTTGCAGAAAACTTTGGGCCAAGCTTCACAAAGGGCGAAAGCTTCTTCTCTGTCTTTGCTATTTTTTTCCCAGCAGCCACTGGGATTCTCGCTGGAGCCAACATCTCAGGAGATTTGGAGGTACGTTGTTCTCTGTACTTTGTAGTCCTGGGAGGTAGTAGCACAGTAGCCCAAGGAGCTATAGAGAGTGAATATAACCATATTTCCCTACAGATTCAAAACCATAGGCAATAGTTCCTGCCTATTTACAAGTTCTCTTTTTTAATGCCAAATTTGGGTTCCTATTCCAGATATTTCTTCCAAAAATCTTATTTAGTGATATCAGAAGACTAGAGTATATTGACATCATGTCATTTTCCCAACAAAATGTACATAGTTCAAGCCAGGTGTGGTGGCGCACGCTTGTAATCCCAGTACTTTGAGAGGCGGAGACCGGAGGATCCGGGTTCGCGGCCAGCCTCAGCTCACACATGCATGCGTGCGAGCGTTCTCTCTCTCTCTCTCTCTCTCCCTGTCTCTTTCTCTCTCTCTCTCTCTCTCTTTCTCTCTCTCTCTCTCTACTTAGTGAGGCCCTCCGCAACTTCGTGGGACCTGGTTTCAAAATAAAGTATAAAAAATAGGGCCGGGGGTGTAGCGCGGAGGTAGAACGCCCCTGGGTTCAATCCCCGGTACCGCAAAAAAAAAAAAAATGTACATAGTTCACTGAGAAACTATCAGAACTGCCCCTTCTCCCAATACCATAATTAATAAGAACATAGAACATTCAAGAAAAAGCAAAAACAAAACAAAAAACTGACAACATTATTACTTAGTACTCCACTCATTATTCTATGTTAAAAACTGTAAGGATCATTGTATTAAGATTTTGGTTTAGCCAGGCGTGATGGCGCACGCTTGTAATCCCAGCACTTGGGAGGCTGAGACAGGAAGATCATCTGGGTTCGCAGCCAGCCTCAGCTACTTAGTGAGGCCCTCCGCAACTTAGTGAGACCCTGTTTCAAAATAAAGAATAAAAAAATAGGGCTGGGGGTGGAGCTTGGAGGTAGAATGCCCCTGGGTTCAATCCCCAGTACTGCAAAAAAAAAAGAGAAAGATTTTGGTTTGAATTTTTTTTATTAAAGACCACTGACAGTGGCCATAATAAGATAGATGTTTGTTTTTCTAGTACATAAAAATTTGAGGTCATAGGCCATCCAACAGAATAAGAAAAGTCTTCTTCAAAAGGTAGCCCAGGGACTCAGAGTTTGGCCTCATCTGTAAGGTCTAAGATGACTGATTGGTTTCAAGATCACATTTCAGCCCATAGGAAGGGAGTAAGAGAGGAGAGGGCAAGCAGTCCCCATAACGTGCACCTGTCACCTCTGCAGACAGTCCATTGGTCAGAATCAAGTCTTGTGACCCTGCCTAGTTAAAAAGAGGCTGGGAAATGTACACTCTAACTGGGAAGTCATATGCCCAGATAAAATTTGAGGGGACTTTAATATTAAAAGGAGGGGAGTGAGGATAGATATTAGGGGAACATAAGTGGATCTTTAAAAAAAGAGTAACACACACAGTAGAAAATATAGGATTTACTTCACTAAAATTATAATAAACTTCAGAAGATGAGAAATCTTTTCAAGAGTCATCGGGAGATATGTATAAATGAAAACCACATGCACTGTCCAGGTGAGTTGTGAAATAAAAATACTGAGCCGGGCGTGGTGGCACACTTCTGTAATCCCAGTACTCAGGAGGCTGAGACAGTAGAATCACAGGTTCAAGGCCAGCCTCAGCAACTAAGCCAGACCCTCATCAACTTAGCAAGACCCTGTTTCAAAATAAAAAATAAGCCGGGCATGGTGGCGCATGCTTGTAATCCCAGTACTTGGGAGGCGGAGACCGGAGGATCCGGGTTCGTGGCCAGCCTCAGCTACTTAGTGAGGCCCTCCGCAACTTTGTGAGACCCGGTTTCAATAAAGGGTAAAAAATATGGCCAGGAGTATAGCTCGGAGGTAGAATGCCCCTGGGTTCAATCCCCAGTACTGCAAAAAAAAATTATAATTAAAAAAATTTTTAAAAATAAAAATAAAAAATAAAAAGGGCTGGGAGTGTAGCTCAGAGGTAGAATGCTTCTGTGTTCAATCCCCAGTACCACACACAAACACACACAAAAAGAAATAAATAAAAATACTGAACAAATAGTTGTTCAATTAGGGATGATTTCTGCAAGTAGGTGACTTTCGAACCTGAACTTAAAGCAAAGGCTAGATGCTGACTCCCAGTGAGAAAATATGTGGCAATTCCAGGCAGAGAGCACAGCAAGAAGAGTCAGACATGAGAATACTGTGGGAAGAGTGAGTCTCTCATGCTTCAACTGGAGAAAGCTTGATGAGGCTGGATAATCTGACAAGGCAAAGAGAAGCCGCTGTCAGAGGAGGCCGGGCGAAAGCTGCTTGCCATAGGGTATAACTCCATGCAAGTGGACACTTTGCCTTTGGTTTTATTTATTGCTGCATTCTCAAAGCTAGGAAGGCTTTGATAGATATTTATTGAGTGAATGAATTAAGATTCAGATTTTTTTTTTTTTTTTTGCGGTACTGGGGATTGAACCCAGGGGCGTTCTACCTCCGCGCTACACCCCCGGCCCTATTTTTTGATACTTTACTTTGAAACCGGGTCTCACGAAGTTGCGGAGGGCCTCACTAGGTAGACAGAAAAAGAGAGACAGAGAGAGAGAGAGAGAGAGAGAGAGAGAGAGCTGAGGCTGGCCACGAACCTGGATCCTCCAGCCTCCGCCTCCCAAAGTACTGGGTTTACAAGCGTGCGCCACCACGCCCGGCCTAGATATTCAGATTTTTTATGTTAGTGACCACAGTTCCATGAAAAATTCTTGATCAGAAAGAATGGCAGAGGAAAAGATTATGCTGAAACCCAGAAAAGTCGAGAAACATGTTCAAAATGATTCTAGTAGTAAGTATCACCACCTAATGAAATGTAGCTATGGATGTTGAACTTCTGGTTTCTCAACACTGGAAAAGTATTAGAGGTTACCAATTTAAATTTCTGCAAACAGTAAACACACTTTAAAATTAAAGAATATGCCGGGTGTGGTGGTGCATGCTTATAATCCCAGTACTTGGGAGGCTGAGATCGGAGGATCCGGGTTCGCAGCCAGCCTCAGCTACTTAGTGAGGCCCTCCGCAACTTAGTGAGACCCTGTTTTAAAATAAAGAATAAAAAAAATAGGGCCTGGGGTGTACCGCGGAGGTAGAATGCCCCTGGGTTCAATCCCTAGTACCGTCAAAAAAATTTAAATATTATGCATTCCTTGGACTCCTTAAAAACCAGTTTGTATCCAATGCTTAGTAGTCAATTCAGCTTGGCCAGCACTTATAAAATGCCTGAGGTAAGACCAAGCAGGAGAAAAGGACCAAAGGGGTCAGCTTTTGTTCAAGTTAGAAGAAGTGTAAAGAATGTTTTTACTATGATCCACAAGAAGAAAACATTATACTTCATCACCAAATATACTCTTACAAGATCTTCCTCAAGTGGTTCTTTATTATAAGCAATGTCTTCTGATATTTTCATGTCAGTTTGGTTCTACTGCATTCTTTCAACCCTGTTTGCAGCATATTGACTTGATTGCATTGCATAGTCATTGAGGAAAAGGAAGCTCAGACTTGGCCATCGAGGTTGAAATGGCAGGACATCAGAGTGGCAATGTCTGGTGGGTAGCTAGGCTGATGAGCCTGCAGCTCTGGAAAGAAGGGAGGGTAGAGCTGGGAGCCACTGTGGATGAACTCGCCCAGGTATGTGCAAGAGGGAGGAGAGAAGAGGTCCAAGCCAGCACTTGGGGAAACATAGATGTTTGAATTATTAATGGCTGAAAGGGAATCCATGAAGAAAACAGAGAAAGAGCCGGGCGTGGTGGCACACACGCTTGTAATCCCAGTACTTTGGGAGGCGGAGACCGGAGGATCCGGGTTCGCGGCCAGCCTCAGCGCTCTCTTTCTCTGTCTCTCTTTCTCTGTCTCTCTCTCTGTCTCTCTCTCTCTCTCTCTCCCTGTCTCTTTCTCTCTCTCTCTCTCTACTTAGTGAGGCCCTCCGCAACTTCATGAGACCCAGTTTCAAAATAAAGTATAAAAAATAGGGCCGGGGGCGTAGCACGGAGGTAGAACGCCCCTGGGTTCAATCCTTGGTACCGCAAAAAAAAAAAAAAAAAAAAAAAAAAAGAAAACAGAGAAAGAGCTGTCTAAAGTACGGGAAACCAAGAAAGCCAAAAAAGGGAAATACTTTGAGAAATAGTAACATGGTCAAAAACCAGAGTAGTCAAGTATATTATGTGCCAAGAGGGGGCGATATGCTGGAAACGGCAAGGGAACTTCAGTACTTGCAGATATTATTTCTCTCTGATGGTAAAACTAGAAAAAAATAGATTCAGTTCAACATTTGTATAAACATTTGCTGTTTACATAATATAGGGAGGTGTACGATGCTCACCTCTGCGCACAGCTTCAGAATCCTTTTCAAGGTGGCCCTTCCGGCTGCCAGTCAACAAGTGTTGGCACGGGGCAGGGGGGGCTATAAAGTTCCCATCCTGCACCTTCTATTTGCTAATGACACACTAATAGATGGCCTACATACCTAAGAAAATCTGTGAAATACCCAAGTATAATCAAGAGAGTTAAGATGTGATTTCAGGGCCAGGGATACAGCTCAGCAGTAGAACACTTGCCTAGCATGCATGAGACCCAGGGTTCAATCCCCCAGCACCCAAAAGAGAAAGAGAGAGAGAGAGAGAGAGAGAGAGAGAGAGCATTTCAGAGATACAAAATTAGAATGTGGTTTTCATACCCCAAAGCAGAAATCTAATAGATTGCTTATATTCTGTTTTAAGAAAGAATATAATGTTTAATGAAGAAAGATGGAAGAAGGTTAGATTTTGGGTTACTGCTGGGGGAAGAAAATTAACATTTAGAGTGAAAACCAGGAATTTGTCAAAGTTGCAAACCCTATCTATGGGTAGCCAGACCAGACAGTCCCATTTTTCCCTAATCTTATAATATAAGATCATACATTAATATAATGGCATCATAATTTATATGTTAATGCCTTAGGGTCAAGTTTGACCCTCATGTAACTTCTTAATAGAAGTTACATGAAATTCTTAATAGTAATTTTAGAGCTTATAGATAGTAGATCATTGTAAATAAAAATTAAGTCTTTGTGTTTTAGGTACAAGACTGTCTTCCATCTTCATACCTTTTATCCATATGTATATATGGATAAAATATAAAATATGTATATATTTCCTTTCTTTGCACTTAAATTACTTCATATTTCACTCAGATCCTAAGAACTTCTTAATCAATAAAGTACATCTTGAAACATCAACATTATTGGGGGCTTGAGTAGGGCCCATTGCAGTCATAGTTTCCTTTCTTCTTCTTTCCATGAGCTGATCCATTGTACACAAGCACACACACACGCATACGCATGCACACACATGCACACACAGGCACACACCCCATACATGCACACACCCCATACATGCACACACCCCACACATACCCACACACACACATACACATCCCGCCCCACAAACACACACACACATTGACTTTTGGAGTCAATAGGAAGGAAGAGGCTGGATAAGCATGTATCAGAGAAAACCCTGTGTGCATATATTCCTAGAAGACTGAGGAGGAGGTAGTGGTCACAGAGCGGCTCCACAGGGTCGGCTTACTCCCATTTGGGGGCAGGTTCACTTGGTTAAGTTGTGACTTCCAGCTCTCAGGTTGAGTCTACATTTATCATGAGTGACCTTTTGGATGGACTTGATCAGCATATTTAACTTTAAAAAAAAAGCTCTAACTTTGTTTGACTGTATTGACTGCTTATTTGTATTGATGAGTCTCATGTCCTCTAGTGAGGAGACGAATGCCTACTGAGATCGTACTTCCTTCAATTCAATATTTATTGACTCCTACTATATATCAGGCACTGTCCTGTATAAATGACGAATGCATTAAAATCTCTATTTGATAATCCCTGTTAAGTTGAATTGTATATAATTCAATATGCTGCTTGGAAAATGATTTGATATGATTTAGCCCCCCAAATAGGATATAAAATGATAAATTAAATATGATGTGAACTCAACTTAGTGAATGTATATACATTTGTAAGCAAGAGAAAAGCCCCTTTTCTGGTGTAAGCTTGAATTTACCTTTCTTTATGCCTGCTGATGGGAATCAAACAGTTCCCATTGCAGTTATTCTTGGACTACTTTCCAAATGAGGAATATGAGGTATTGGAGAATTTAGTAGATCATCCTTTTTGCTCAATCAGAAGTGATTTTTTTGGAAGACAAGCCTAAGCTCAATATAAAACCAACACGCACATGCAGATATTATCAACATGCCAGATAAGTTTGTATATTTTCCCCTAACACTTCAAGGGCTGATGCATCCACATAAAATTCATAGGAGACAAAGGGAAGGGAGAGGCCTTGGTAATTGAACTACCTATTGTACTTTTCTATAAAATCTCCATCTTGGACAGTTAATGATCTCTTCTTTTTTTTTTGCAGTACCGGGGATGGAACCCAGGGGCGTTCTACCTCCTCGCTACACCCCCGGCCCTATTTTTTTATACTTTATTTTGAAACCGGGTCTCATGAAGTTGCGGAGGGCCTCACTAGGTAGAGAGAGAGAGAGAGAGACACAGGGGGAGAGAGAGAGAGACAGAGAGAGAGAGAGAGCTGAGGCTGGCCACAAACCCAGATCCTCCGGTCTC
>PVJS01030784.1:0-23862 GCA_004027185.1 Glis glis | reverse complement strand
TCCTCCTCCTCCTCCTCCTCCTCTTCCTCCTCCTCCTCCCCCTCCTCCTCCTCTTCTTATTCTTCTTTTCTGGTGTGTGTGGTGCACTAGAGATTGAACCCAGGGGCTGTCTATGTTTGAGCTACACCCCCAGCCCTATTTTATTTTTTATTTTGAAACAGGGTCTTGCTAGGTTGCTGAGTTTCGCTGAGTTGCTGAGGCTGGTCTTGAACCTGCGATCCTCCTATCTCAGTCTCCCAAGTACTGGGATTACAAGTGTGTGCCACCACACCTGGCTTGTAGTCCTTCTCTGGTACTGAAACTTTCTAGCTCTCTGCTTTTAGAAATGTCATTTTCCATCCTGATGCTTCATTTCTTCACACACACACACACACACACACACACACACACACACACACACACACACTGATAATATCTAATTCACTTTTCAAAATTAAACTAGACATTATTAGCCAGGCATAGTGGCACACACCTGTAATCCTAGCACTTGGGAGGCTGAGATAGGAGGATCACAAGTTTGAGGCCAGTATCAACAACTTAGTGAGACCCTCAGCAATTTAGTGACACCCTGCCTCAAAATAAAAAATAAAATAGGGGTGGGGGTGTAGGTCAAAGGTAGAGTGTCTCTGGGTTCTGTCTCCAGTACTAAAAAAAGAAACCCTCAAAAAATTAGACATTGGCCGGGCGTGGTGGCGCACACTTGTAATCCCAGTACTTTGGGAGGAGGAGACCGGAGGATCCGGGTTCGCGGCCAGCCTCAGTTCTCTCTGTCTCTGTCTGTCTGTCTGTCTGTCTGTCTCTCTCTACTTAGCGAGGCCCTCCGCAACTTCGCGAGACCTGGTTTCAAAATAAATATAAAAAATAGGGCCAGGGGTGTAGCGCGGAGGTAGAATGCCCCTGGGTTCAATCCTCGGTACCGCAAAAAAAAAAAAAAAAAATTAGACATTATTTATAAAATTACTTGGCATATAAAAGGTAACTGCTATGTCTTAGGAGGATATAAGTATGATAAATTAAATTATCAATAATTTACTTTATGTTTAAAAATCTATGATATCACCTAAAATCAGCTGTTAAGGGAAAAAAGGAATAAAGAAAAAATCAAAATAAAATAAAAGAAATAAAGGTTTTGCTGCAGTTCTAGCATGTGTTCTCTAGAGGTCGCCATTGCCAAACAAATCATCTTAAGTTTTACTGTTCAATATTCTCCAAAAGACTTTTGCCCTTTTGAGGCTGTATCGTACGATTTTCTGATACTATTTGCTCTTTTGTCATTCAGGTTAAGAAGGATCTCCCTCCAATGCTCACTGGTGACTTTAGACTGGAGATAGACCAAATACTATCTACAACTATATTATGATTTTTTTTAACAAAAGGTTAAGTCTAGTGGTTTCTTACTCCTTCTATTTAAAAAGCCATTAGTCAGCTACAGATTTTACACTATTCAGTTACAATTCAGGCTATCTGTTAAAATAAATAGCTAGACAAAAATATTTAGAGGAGTAAACTGGGTGTAAGAAAGAAGACAAAAAAAAAAACATTCAAAGACAATGTCTTTCATAACTGCTGCTCTTTTTAGTAAGACATATACTGCAGGCCGTGCCTATAGCACACATATAATTAGCTAAAACACATTTCACAGAGCAATAGTTATCTTTACACTTTTCTATTCTTTGTGCTATCCTATTCTTTCTTTTCTTTTCTCTTTTTGGTACTGGGGTTTGAACCCAAGGGCATTCTACCTCCAAGCTACACCTCCAGCTTTTCTAGTTATTTATTTATATTTTGAAACAGGGTCTCCCTAAGTTGCTGAGGGCTTTGCTAAGTTGCTGAGGCTGGCTTTAAACCCGCAATTCTCCTGTTTCAACCTCCCAAGTACTGGGATCACAGGTGTGCGCCACCATGCGCAGCCTATTGTATCCTTTCTAGTGGTGTTTTTGACACACTAATTAATTCCAGGTACCTCTTGGAAGGATGCCACAAGTGATTTGAAAATGATGCTAAAATGGGTGCAATAATCTAAAAACAGGTAGTTTTGTTTAGTGTGCAATATATACTGACTGATCTATATAAAATGACAAAAAAGCAATATTCTCGGTGTGATTCCACTCTGTAAAGAATGTGAGTACTTACTGCACTCATTTATTTAACAAGCCTGGGCAGGATGCAAGGCTGGATCCTGCTTTCTTTTTTGATCCAGGTTAGACTTGGCCATTAGGGAACTTGATAAGATTTGGAAGGTAGAAGCAAAACAGCTACCATTACTCTTAGAAGGTCACAGCGGTCAGACAGGGTGACAGACAGTGGGTCAAAGTTTCATGTCCATGTGATCTTTCTGATGTCTAGCGCTGATGTCCAAGAGCAGGCCCAAGCTGATCAAAAGATGCCTAGCTGCCAGGCGTGGGAGCACATGCCTATAATTCCAGTACTTGGGAGGCTAAGACAGGAGGATCACAGGTTTGAGGACAGCCTCAGCAATGTAGTGAGACTCTCAGCAACCTAAGAAGACCCTGTTTTAAAACAAAGAAAAATATTAGAAAGGGTTGTGGGTGTAGCTAAGATGTAGAATGCCCCTGGGTTCATTCCCTAGCACCAAACCAAACCAAACCAAACCAAACCAAACCAAACCAAAACAAAACCTGGCTGTGGGTTTCAGAGAGGTTGTTACCCAGAGGTAATAGGTTTTTCACAGCCCTCTCCACAAGCTCCTGAAGCTGGTCCTGCCTTTCTGGGCAGACTTTCTGTCTTCTCAAGTTTCCCTGCAAGCCCAGTGCTTAGTTCCCCACCGGTCTTTGATCCCTGGCTCTCTGGTCTCTGGCTCCCCTTCCAAGTTTTCACTATTTCAGTACCTGCCCCATTTTTGTGAGGTCTGATTCCTACAATACATGTCTTCTTTCCATAATTCTCATCATGATTCTGCTTCCCTGACTGACTCCATAGTGACACAGATAAATATAAATCAGTCCACAATAGTAATATTTGAAGAGAGGAGGAAAGGCAACAGGAATTGTTAAGGAGAATGTAGACTTTTCTTTGTAGATTTTGAAATCATTTAAAGTTATACTATAAGAATATATTCATACATTATTCATATGATCAGAAAAGAGAAAAAGGGAAGGTATCTTAAAATACCAAAGTAGATGCAGACACAGAAATATGTGAACGAGAAATAAAATCTCCACTTTTCCAAACATCTTAGAATGGCTCTAAGTGACTTTGATATTCATATAAGTGACTATAAAAGTGGTTGTGGGGAAGAAAAGATGACAGATGTAGATTTTTTTTTTATAAAACTCAGTATCATGAGAGACGTGTGGAAACGAGGTGGAAGAGCTAGGCTTGTTGAGACTTACGGTTCAGACAGATCACCCGGAGACCTGACTCAGCAGGTCGGGGGCGGGGCCTGGTGTCCTGCATCGCCAACCAATTTCCAAGTGATGATAACAATGCAGATTCATGGATCACACTTTAAATACCAAAGTCCAAGGGAATGTGGGAGACAGAACAACCAAAGGCAACATAGGAACTCAGATTGTTTCAAAGGGGGACAGAGAGCAATACAAGCTATTTGGCGGACTATTGGGAAAGTTAGAATGGGGACTGGATATTAGAAGATATTATACAATTACTGTTAATTTTTAAGTGGAATAATGTTATTGTGGTTCTATGGAAAAAGTGTTCTTAGGAAAGACATCTTGAAGTACTGAGGGTGACATGTGTGGCGATGTGTACAACTTTCTATGATTATAAGGATAAATTCCTCTTGCTGTCAGTTTTTTAAAAAATGTATCTAGTTTAGTAATTATTTTCCTGAATACAAATAAATGAAGAAACAGTGGCAGAGAATGAATAAATGGCCTCAAATTATCAGCAGTGGAGGTGCAGTGAGGCATGGAGTGCTATTTTGGAAATAACAGTGTTGAATTATTCCCAAGCCCTGTATTCCTAGAACTCCAGGACAGCCAAGAAATCCAGGACAGCCAAGAATTCCCCCATCCTGTAGTGCTCTGAGAAATAACCATCCTTCCCCATATGACTTAGCTAAGACTTGTGGAATGCCAGGTACAGGTCCTCCAAGTTTCCATGCTTTGTCTTATAAAAGATACATTGGCTGAACTATTCGTCCTCACTTACCAATTTGAACAAAATGCGTCTGGTCAGCCTCTCTCCATCCCCCAGACTCCTGAGCTTTGGCCCCAGAGGTTAAGCCAACACTGGCATGCAGGCCAATCCACATAACAACCCAAAGAAGCTATTTCCAGCTCCACTCCCTGAGCATGCTGCTTGCTCATCCTGCTCCCAGGACCCCTGGTTCTTTCTAGCCTTGTTTACTCTTTCCTCCCTATGAAACAAAAGCCCCTTGTGCTCGACCATGGAGATGCTTGTAGATTTTATGGTCAAGCATCTCCTCTATTTCTTTTTTTTTTTTTTTTTTGGCAGTACCGGGGATTGACCGCAGGGGCATTCTACCTCCGCGCTACGCCCCCGGCCCTATTTTTTATACATTATTTTGAAACCGGGTCTCACGAAGTTGCGGAGGGCCTCACTAAGGAGAGAGAGAGAGAGAGAGGGAGAGAGAGAGAGAGAGAGCGCACGCGCGCGCATGCACGAGCTGAGGCTGGCTGCGAACCCGGATCCTCCGGTCTCCACCTCCCAAAGTACTGGGATTACAAGCGTGCGCCACCACGCCCGGCTGCATGTCCTCTATTTCAATAGATCCCCTTTCCATATTGCAATAGTGTGTGTCTGTGTGTGTGTGTGTGTGTGTGTGTGTGTGTGTGTGTTACTGGGGATTGAACCCAGAGGCATTCTGCCTCTGAGCTACACCCAGCCATATATTTATTTATTTATTTATTTATTTATTTATTTATTTATTTTTATTTTGAAACAGGGTCTCATTAAGTTGCAGAGGGCCTCGCTAAATTGGTGAGGCTGGCTGCAAACCTGTGATCCTCCTGTCCCAGCCTCCCAAGTATTGGGATTACAGGCGTGCACCACCAAGCCTGGTTACAATAGTCTTTTCAAATAAAGTCTCTGTTTACATATGTCTAGATGTGTTTTTTATTTGACATAAGTCCAAAGTGGGAGAGAGACATTGTTCCATTATACAAAGTGGGAAAGGAGGGCACAGACAGGGAGTTGCTGAATCAGTGGAATCTTGGAGCCAGGACGCAGTGGTCCAGAAGCTAAGTGCTGCAAGAGAGGATTAATGATTACTGCTCATGGGACCCTTCCGTGTGACTCTGGAGTATAACCTCACAAATCGTGTTGTGCTTGGTGTGACTGGATTTCATCAGGAATTGATGAAGGGGCTGATTTGCTGCAAGCTGGACTTCAGGCTGAAACAGGAAAGATGCAGGAGACAGTGGTCATTAACAATATCAATAACTACTACTTACTGAACTCTTAGTGTTCCAGGAGCTGAGCGATGATTTCAGATTTCTCATTTCAAATCCATACCACTTGGAAAAATCGGCTTCATTATCCATATTGTATAACTGGAGAAATCATGTCTCAGAGGCTGTTAAATGCTTTGGCTGGAAAGTACAAGTAGTAAGGAGGAAATTTCTTCCTGGATACACTAAATGAAGCATGCCTCCATTTGCAATATTTCCATCAATGCCTGTGCAACCTTTCTGTCTAGCAACTCCAGTGGGAAATCCATGATCACCACCTCCAGCCCCAGCTATGTAGTGCTCTTTTGCTCAGCGAAGACAAATAACCTGACAAATCCTCAGTTTGTCCAGTAGGTGCCACCCTTGCCGCGAGCTAGGTCTTTTGGGCTCAGAAACTTCTTAAGTCTGCAGTTGCCTAGTTGACCGCTTGATGCAATCTAGAGTTCAGGGTCCTGACTCTTTGCTTTAGATTCACAGATTTCTAGCTCCAATGAATTAGCCAGAATTCTTCCTTTCTAGAGTTCTGAATAGATAATACATTTACATGGTTTTTAAATCAAAAAGTATAAAAGTAGACAGTAAGAATCTCTCTTCTATCACGGTTACCCTTCGGCCAAGTTTTTAATCCCCCAAACAAAAAAGCTACTATTAACTTCTTGTCTCTCTTCCCTGAGTAATTTTATGAACATGCAAATATAAATGTCATATTGTTTCATGCAGATATGATACAAAGTGTTCTTAAGCATCCCCACACTAACATGTCTACCTTATGAGTTCTTAGTTTGTAAATAACTGCATGGTATTCCATTTTTATGGCTGCATTATAAGTCAATTAATCAGGTTTTTTTCTAGCTTAGGCTGATTTTAATCTTTTGCCATTAAATGATGATAATGAAGATGATAGTGTTTATTCTGTGTCTGGTACTGTTTCCAGCACTCTACTTGTATTAACTCATTTAACCCAAATCACAACCTTATAAAGTAGTGTTTTTATTGTCACCATTTCATAGATGAAGAGCAACAGCAAGGGAAGGTCACCAGCCCATAAATAGTGGATCTAGTAGAGCAAATAAGAGAAGACAAAGGGGGTTAGCAGTACTTGACGGTCGGTGTTCAGTGATTCCTCAGATGAGGACAGGGCTGGGAGGGGAAGCCATGATATACCTCCCACCACCAACACAGGAGAGGACAGCCTAGCCCTCAAAGACAGACATGCTGGGTTGTATCAAGGAAGAGAGGCAAGTAAGAGCATCCTGAGACTCAAAGTAGAACAAGAAATAAAACGCCTCAGAGGGTTCAGGGAAATCTCCCCAACTTCACAAACATCCATAAAAGATATGGATGCTGATGGAAAATGAAAATGCATCCCAGGTACCCGGCAAATGTTCTCATTAAAGACACTACCTTCATATTATCTCTATTTTCTGCTCTGCTATAGGGCCTAAAAGATGTCACTTTCTTGGCTCAGGTTTCTCTGCCACATGGCACTACCCACCTGAATTACTCGATGTCATCCTGGTGACTCCTCAAACTAACCCTTGCCTTCCTGACCCCTGTCCTTCACTGTGCCCTTCAGAGGAACCCTTCTAGCACAGATGGTGCCCTTTGGCAAATGAGAGTCACAGCTGGCTGCAGCCTAGGTCTGCGGCCAGAAAAAGAAAGCTGCTCCTTCCTCGCCTCCCGGTCTTCCTTTTTATAGAACGAGCATGAGAAAAACCTTGCCCTCTGGCCAGCTTCTCTCTGTGCAGCCTGGCATCACCTGTGTAGCCCAGCACCATTTGGCCTCACCCCAATCATCTCCTGCCCCAGGGATTTTTATTGATCCATTATCATGGGAAGCCAGATGGGAAATGACTGGCTACTCATGCATGTATAACTCAAAAATGTAGGGCAGTGTGATGGTTAATTAGAAGTGTCAATTTTCCAAGGCCATGGGACCCAGACAATTGATCAAACATTATTCTACATTTCTAGATGTTCTGTGAAGGTATTTTTGAGATGATATTAGCATTTAAAGCATTAGACTTTGACTAAAGCAGACTGTCCTCTGCAGTGTCATCCCATCAATTAGGCCTTAATATAAAAGACTGACCTCCCTCCAAAGAGGAAATTCTGCCAGTAGGTGTCCTTTGGATGTAAACTGCAGCAGCAATTTTGCTCTGAGATTTTGGATTTGCCAGCCTCCACAATTGGTTGAGCCAATTCCTTAAAATAAATCTCTATCTACCTATCTATGTGTATGTGTGTATATATGGTATATGTGTGTATGTGTGTGTATGTGGATATATATGTATATATATGCATATGTATATGTGTGTATGTGTGTGTGTGGATATATATGTATATATATGCATATGTATGTGTGTGTATGTGTATGTGTATATATATATATGTACCTATGCCTGTGTGTATGTATACATGTGTGTATGTATACATTCTCTGGATAATCTGACTGATAGAGGCATTATTTCACAAGTGGGGTAACTTTCACTAATGTGAGATGGGAATCAATGGTAAATGCTTCCTCCTTTCCTTCTGTGGGCATACAGTCTTGGATTATATTTTAGGCACAAGTTACATTCATTTTCTGTTGCTACTATAACAATTTGACACAAACTTAATGACTTAAAACAATGTAAATTTGTATGTCAAGTTCTGTAGATTGCCAGCCATGATGACACTCGCCTATAATCCTACTAATTGGGAAGTTGAGACAGAAGAATTGCAGGTTCGAGGCCAGCCTCAGCAACGTTACAAGACACTGTTTCAAAATAGAAACTAAAGGCTGTTTCCCACTTCTGGAAACAGATGGTTTCAGAGCCTTTCTCTGGAATATAACCCCTTTATCACATCCTTCTCTTAAACTGTACCCCCTTCCCTAAACAAACCTCTTATCCTCTTAAACTGTACCCATTTTCCCTAAATAACCCTCTTTATTTCCCTAAAATAGGGATGGGGGTGTAGCTCAGAGGTAGAATGCCCCAGGGGTCAATTCCCAGTACCACTACCAAAAAAAAAAAGTACTGTAGGTCACAAACCCAGGTTTGCCTGGTGGCCTTCTCTACCCTGAGTGTCACAAGACCCAAGTCAAGGTGTATGCCAGCCTGGATTCCTCCCTGGATGCTTTGGGGAGAATTCCATTCCAAGCTTTTTTGGGGCTGTTGGAAGAATCCAGTTCCTTGTGGTCAGAGGACCCAGGTTCCCATTTCCTTGATGGCTCTCAGCTGGAAGATGCTATTAGCTCCCAGGGGCCTCTTTCCAGTTTTTGCATATTAGCCCTACATCTCAAAGACAGTAGGAGCATGTTCTCATACTTGGAATCTCTCTGACTTCCCCTTCTGCCAAATCTCTGTAACCTTTCTTTTCCTTCTCTCCTGTCTCCAGTTAGGGAAATTTCTAAGTTGCATATGATTAGCTTGTGCTCGCCTGGATAATACAAAATAATCTCCTTATTTTAAGATGTGCTGATTAGAAACCTTAATTACATCTGCAAAGTCCTTTCACATTAGTCCCTACGTTGGGAGGCATCTTTAGAATTCTGGTTTCCACATAAACAGTCATCTACAGTGATAATGCCACATTTTTGTATTGACTATCCTCGCCTGCTGTTCTCTCATTATCTCTTACCTTTGATCACGGATCACACTCCCCAGTAAAGTATTTGCATTGTAGCTTTGTCTCAGATTCTGCATATTGGGGAGCCAGTGTATACTGTTCACAGTGTCCCTTGAAAAGAGACCCCCATGATGGGATTCTGAAACTGGTTCAATTACAAGTCAGGACATATGCTTGGAGTTATGTAACATACCGTGACTCTTTCTTTCTTTCTTTCTTTCTTTCTTTCTTTCTTTCTTTCTTTCTTTCTTTCCTCTCTCTCTCTCTCTCTCTCTCTCTCTCTCTTTCTTCCTTTTTCTTTCTTTCTGGTACTGGGGGTAGAACTCAGGCTCCCCAGCCCTATTTTATTCTTTTATTTTGAAACAGGGTCTCACTAAGTTTCAGAGGACCTCACTAAGTTGCTGAGGCTGGCCATGAACCTGCAATCCTCCTGTTTCAGCCCCCCAAGTACTGGGATTACAGCATTTTAATACTTAAGTTCTCACCTGCAGGTTGATGGAGTGAGATACAGCCGAAAAGTATGATTGTGGGTTACACTTTGGTTATTGCACTTGTATAACACTGAAATAATGATAATCACATGAATTGTGGAGAGAGCTTTTTTGTTTTTTTAAAATAAGTTTATTTAGAGTTAATTATAGATTCACATGCAGTTTGTAAGAAATACAGAGAGATCCTGTGCACCTTTTATCTCCCACGGTAACATCTTTCAAAACTGTAGTAGAATATCACAGCCAAAGCATTGGCATTGATATCAGCAGGTTCTAGAACATTCCCATCACCACCATGATCCCTCGAGTTGCTTTCTGATAGCCAAGTCTGTCTATCTCCCATCCCCAGACTTCTCATCCCCTGACACCCACCAATCTGTTCTTCATTTTTATGATTTTGTCAAGGGTATTATGTGAATAAATTATATATAGCATATAAAACTGAGGCCCTTTTTTCACTCATCAAGATTATCCAGAGATCTCACCAAGTTGTTTCATTTATTAATCCTTTGTTTCCTTTAATTTCGAGTAGTATACCATGGCATAGAATGTACTATATTTTGTTTATTTTAATACTATAGATGAACTACAGTTCATTTAGTCATTCATCTATTGAAGGACATCTGAGTTTTTTGTTGCTGATTTTTAATTTAATATCATCATGGTCAGAGAATATATTCTCCAGGAATCTAATATCTAACTGTTAAGCTAACTTTGAGTAAAGCTAATTAAGATTCCAGATGATCACACATACAGGTAGCCAATTAATTTTTCTGGCTTTCCCTGCTTCACTACCATTTCCTGCCATCCTTGCTCCCTGGATCACACTCTCCAATGAGGTATTAGCTCATGAGCCTTTTTCTCGGGCTCTCCTTTCTGATAAACCCAGGCTGAGACAGGTGTTGTTAGGTGTTAGTCCTATTCACAGGACTTGCTCTGTGTCTCGTGCTCTGCTGGGGAGCCGGGGAAGAGGTTCAGACATTAGTTCAGTTGGCTTTGTCCTTGGCAATTCCTCAGAGAATTATTAAAGGTAAACCCTATAATCTAGGAGAAAAGGTATATGAATTTATTAAATGAGGCAACACAATAGACAATGTGTTTTAGAAAAATCACCCTAAGTATAGATGGAAAGGAATGGAGATCATTATCTCAAAGAGACATCTGCACTCCCATTCTCATGGCAGCCAAGATACGGAAACAACTTAAGTACCCATGGATGGTTGAATGAATAAAGAAAGTGTGGTATCTGTACACAAGGTCTTAAAAAAAGGAAATTTTGTTATATGTGTGTTATATATGATAGCATGGGTAACTCTAAAGAACATATTAGTGAAATAACCCGGGCACAGAAAGACAAATAGTGCAAGATCCCACTTACATGTGGAATCTAGAAAAGTTTATCTCAGAGAAATAGAGAGTATAATGGTAATTACCAAGGATGAGGTAGGGGGTGGATGGGGAGAGAAAAGATGTTAATCAAAGGGTATAAAGTTTCAATTAAACAGAAGGAGTAACTTCTACTGATCTATGGCACAGTGTGGTGACTATGGTTAATAACAACATATTGCATATTTCAAAATTGCTAAGGAGGAGATTTTAAATGTTCACATTGAGATGAGGTATGCTTAAACTTGAATACTATTTACTCCATATTGCCACCCTGAGCACTACAAGGCCCTAAGTTCCACTAAGAATGCTTGACTTAAGACAGGGTCACCGTGAACTTTTCTAAGGCTGTATAATGCTTAACCTTGGCTTCTGTATCCCCACTTCTTTGCTTACGCACATGTAGAAAATCCAAGCAATGTCAAATGTAAAGTAAACATATATTGTTTGGTCTCAAGTGAGTTGTTTTCCATCATTCTGAAATTATGTGAACTTGAACTTTTGACTCTGTGGAATTGTGCTTTACTTTCTATATAAGCGGCCAACAATAGAGGCTAGGGACTGCACTTCTTTGTGTAGTCCCAACCTGGCTGGAATAAAGACCTCTCAATTGGACTTTGGAGTCTGGTGTGTCTCTGTGGGTGACCTCATAGCAACATCACAAAGAAATGATAAGTATGTGAGGTGATGGATGTGTTAATTAGCCTGGTTTAATCATTGCACAAAGTGTACATGTATCATGATATTAAATTGTACCCCATAAATATATACTATTATTATTTATTAATTAAAGATATAATTTGAAAAAACATCCTGATAAAGGACTTAGAGACCATATTTTAACATTTCCTAGTTGAAGCCAGAAAACTCATACCTTGAAATCCTTAAATGTAGTTAATCATCATGATATACATGAACTCTGGAAAAATTAGGGTTTTATAGATATAATGAACTGAACAAAAGTTCAACTGATAAATCATACTTTAAGTTCAGAATATCATGGACTGTCAGGTTAAGAAGAGTGGTTTACCGTCAGATATTCATGAAGACACAGAATCATGAGAAGAGAGACATTATGCCTGGGAGAAGTGTTCCAGTCTTGGGGAATGACTTGGGGTTTTTACAAGGCCTAGCCACCTTTTAGGAGTGGAAAGGGAGGTGAAATTTGGAAGTATTGATGTCCTCAGAAAGACTTCAGGAACTTGAAAGAGACGGATTCCCACTGAGACAGAGTGGGAACTGATCTTGCAAGGGTTGGCACTGCTGCAACTGTGTGACATATGAGGAACACTCTGTGTCTCAGCAGGAGATGAGCCCAGAGCCAGAAAACACTTCTAATGTTAGCATATTGAGGGCCTCAGGATCCTAGAAGAAACCTAGGAGCAGCCATGCTGAGCACCTGTGTTAGATATTGAGTTTTCTCAATCCTAATGATATTTTACATAGATGCCAACTTGGAAAACTTGACATGGTATTATAACAGGCATACCCTCAAGTAAAGGAACCCATAAAATTAAATATCTAGGAGGATACAGTGGTTAAATTTTAAGATTTATATGAATTGCAGTAATGTTCTTACTAATGCTAACTTGGGCACGGATAGGCAGCAATGGGTAGCAGCTCTAGAAACTGTAATTTTTGGATTTATGATTGGTTGGGCTAAGAAATAGAAATGTGAACAATCCATTACATGACATTACCAGGTGCAAATCCCAGATGAGGGAGCACTTGCCATTTTAGATGGAAAAGAAACTTGCATCCTGAAGATTGTAGTATCTATCAGCCATGATAGATAAGTAACTTAAGACTTTCACAATCATCCCAAAGGAGAGTGGAAGACTGGCCAAGAGCCCAGCAGAAGATTCAAGGTGAATGAAAAGAAAGAAGGGTTTCGAGAAGTTGCTCAGTGCCTCTTAAATTTGCTGAGGAAGGAACTAGTACTTTCTCAGCAATTTCACTTCAGAGTACTAAGGAAACACGTCATTTCCGTCATGACTACCTCTGAACTCTGGCTAAACGAACCAGGAAAGGAATTTGTTACCACACTATGATGCAGCTCACACATTTGACAGGAAAGTTAAAGACCTTGGCTCAGACAACGGGCAGGTTTCCAGTGGGTCTGGGAGCAGATAACATATGCATAGTTATGCCACAGGAATAGTTTGTTAGGATCCCGCTGTGGGAACAGTACCATGGCAGTGCTGGGTGCCATATTGACTCCGCCACAAAGAATTACCTCTTTCTCTATACATTTGTATTTCTTCCTTTGCATCCAAAGAAGAAAATACCTACTGCACTCTAGTTTTCATGTAATGATTAAATCTCTGTCTCTCACAAAGACTCATATGTTGTGGTGTTTTGTTTTGCTTTTTAACATTATAAATGGGACTTACTAGCTGGGCACTCAGAGAAAACTGACAAATGTGCATTTTTGTAACCCAATGAGCTTTCCTATATCTCCCATGCATTTTTCCTCCCATAATTGCACTTTCCTGGAAAATCTTATGAAATACCAGAGTTATTTCTTATTTCCTTATAAAAATAGAACTTGTTTATGTAGCCATCAGAGCTTGGAGTTTTCATCATGCGAAGGTTTTATAGTAATGATTTAGATTGTTTAATATTTAGTTTTTACTATAGAAATTGTAAATATTTGAGCATTATAGACTTATTCAGACATTTACTTCTCTGTCAGATTTGTTAAGTTATATTTTCAAGAACTACAAGCACATCATCTACATTTCATATGTGTTGGAATAAAATTATTTATGATATGTTGATATATCCCTATTTACTTTCAATGCCTGGAATAGCTCTAGTGATGCCAATTTATTCAGCCACAGTATTCCAATATTTGTCCCTTTTCTTTTTTTTTAGTCTCATTAGGTACTTACTAATTTTCAACAAACCAATTTTCACTATCAAAGATTTATTGTCTAACTTCATTAATTTCTGTCCTTTTTTTTGGTATTGGGAATTGAACCCAGGGACATTCTACCTTTGAGCTATACACCTAGCCCTTTTTATTTTTGATTTTGAAACAGGGTCTCGCTAAGTGCTGAGGCTGGCCTCAAACCTGAGATCCTCCTGTCTCAGTCTCTCAAGTACTGGGATTACAGGCATGTGCCACCATGTTTATGTTATTTATTTATGTTATTTCCTTCTGTTTTATTTGTTAAGATTTATTTTTCAGGTTTTTACTTTAACTTTTTGAGAAAAGAAGTTATATGCATTGCCTCACATACTTTTCTGTGTGCAAAAATACTCAAAATCTATCTTTTAGCAATTTTCAAGAATACAATCCATTGCTATTAACTATAATCACCATGTTGGACAATAAATCTCCTAAACTTATTCTTCCTATCTAACTGAAGTTCTGTATCCTTTGACCAACACCTCCCTAACTCCCCTGCTCCTCGCCCTGCTAGCCCCTGGTAACTACCATTCAACTTCCTGTTTCTATGAGTTCTACTGCTTTAGATTACACGTACATCTAGGAATTTGATCTCACAACTTTTCTGATGCTCATTTTTGCATGAACTTAATTTCCCTATACTTTAAGAAGGAACCAGTAGTTTCAGAGAGATTTTCTATTTTGAGATAAAGTTCTTCTGTCATTTTGATGAAGTTATTAAAAAATAAACTGGGCCTCCTATATAAGATTTCTTACTCAGTTTTCTATCTTTAACTTTTTTTTTTTTTACGGTACTGGGGATTGAACGCAGGGGCGTTCTACCTCCACGTTACACCCCCGGCCCTATTTTTTTTATACTTTATTTTGAAACCGGGTCTCACGAAGTTGTGGAGGGCCTCACTAAGTAGAGAGAGAGAGAGAGAGAGAGAGAGAGCTGAGGCTGGCCGTGAACCCAGATCCTCCGGTCTCTGCCTCCCAAAGTACTGGGATTACAAGCGTGCGCCACCACACCCGGCTTTATCTTTAACTTTTATTTGGACCCTCCCCTTTGCAACCCTCTCCTGCTCACTTTGGGTTCATTCCCAGGTATTTCTCCTCAGAATGAGGCTTTTTTCAACAGGAGTTTTGTCTGTTATTTCTGAGAATTCATAGGGTCAAAGCTACTTAGGCCATGTTATAGCTAGATATAGAATGTCCTCTGAAGAGCGCATGTAATATTCAGTGTTGGTATAATTAAGTCATGAGGGTCATTAAATCTCTATCTCATCAGTAGATAAATCTATTATAATGGATTTACTGGGTGGTAACCTAGGCAGGTAGGGAGTGACTGGAGAAGGTGGGTCCCTGGGGGTGTGGCCTTAGGAAATGTTTGTGTCCTTGAATCGCCTTTCTTATTTGCTCTCTTGCTTCCAGCTTCTGTGATGTGAAGGCAGAGCCTTGGTTTCTCCCTCTGTCTGCTTCCGGCTGCCATGCCCTGAGCTCCACAGACCCTGCCTGACATGGACTGAACCCAAAATCTCCAAAAACTGTGAGCAAATAAATCTTCCTTCCTCTGTGTTGTGTGGTCAGGCATTTTGGATTATTGCAGTGAGAATGATGACCGAGACAGGTCCTCTCCGACAGGCTGGGGACTATTTGTGTGTGTGCACAATCTATTGGAAATGCTTATCCTCTAGGTTGGAGCTGCTGTTGTCAAGTTGCCCAGCTAGTTCCACTGAGTATCTATTGGTGACTTTGAAGACCTCGGTTTTGTCAAAAGCCCCATTGCTGTTATTATATAGATTTGAAGCTCTGGGCATCCTGTTTCTGCACTCATATTTTGGGCTAAAAATTGCTACCCAGTGTTTTGTTTTATTGCACCCGTGGGTTTGGGCTGTCTTAGTTGCTCTAGGATTTTATGGGTGCATTCCTAGAGATTAAAAGGCACACGACTGTCACTATTTTCCCAGAATTCTCTCCTATATATTTTAATGCTATTTTTAATAGTAAACTCTGGAAATGTTTTATGATTCTTTTGTTATTCTATAGAAATAAAACTGACTGTGAATTTTGACCTTTACATTTAGCAGCCTTGCTAAGCCCATTTATATTAGTTCTATTGATTTAATTTATTCATACATTCTTTTGGAAAGTCCATGTATAAAATCATGTGTATGAATTAGTTATATTTATTCCTTACGCTTTTTGTATTTTTCTTGACTGTTGAATTGTCTAGGGACTTAAGAATAGCATCTGGTGGAATAGTGATAGTAGATATCCTTGTCTTGTTCAAAATCATTTCCAATTTCAAGTGTATCTATTCAACATCCCACTGTTAAATGTAATGTTTGTACACATTTTTCATAAATGCTTCCTGTTAGATAAAGAATGTTCTCTTCTATAGCTAGTTTGTTGCAAGTTTTTATCATGAATAATGGCAAATTTTATCAACTGCTCTTTCAGTACCTGTTCAGAAGACTGTAATTTTACCCTTTATTCTATTTCTGTGGTGATTTGTATTGATCAATATCTAAACATTGTAATGAGGTATTACATACATTAAAATAAAAGAATTTTAAAAGAACAATTCAGCGAGTCACAGCAAGTGCCTAGACCCACATAATCAAGGTACAGTCATGCTGTGGCACAGTGCCATATCTTAGTTTTCTTCATGGTCCCAGTTATTTGTTCTCCCTCTGCTCAAAGCAAAACATTATTTTGATTTCTATACCAGTAAATTGGTGTTGCATGTTCTTGGATTTCATAGAAATGAAAGCAAACAGAACTTCTGTTGTGTATGATTTATTTTCCTCAACATAGTATTTTGAGATTTATCTAGGTTGCTGCATGAATAAGTAGTTTGCTCTTTTTTTAATCGCTGAGTAGCACATTCCATTGTATGAATAAGCCATAATTTGTTTATCTATTTTCCTTTTGATGGGCACTTGGGCTCTTTTCCAATGTTTTGCTATTATATATAAAGCGGAAATGAACATTCTTCTATAGACTTTTTCTAAATATGTGTTTTCACATGGGGGACTAAATGCCTACAGTGGAATTGGTAGTACCATGTAGTAGGGGATATGTTTGATTTTATAAGAAACTGATAACAGATTTTCAAGGTTGCTATGCCATTTTACATTCCTACCAGCAATGTATGAGAAACTCAGTTACACACCATCTTTACCAAAAGCCACAATTCTAGTTACTCTAACAGATGTGTAGTAGCATCTCATTGTGGTTTCAATTTTCATTTTCTAGTAGTCAAGAATGTTGAGCATCCTTTTATGTACTTATTGGGTATTCATATTTCCTTTTTTTATGAAGTGTCTATAAAATATTTTGCCTATTTTTATTGGGTTGAGTCACACTGATTGATTTTCCAAAGTTAAATTAATGCTGTATCCCTGAAATAAATCCTACATGGTCATGATGTATTATCCTTTTGATACATTTCTGGATTCAATTTGCTGAAATCTTATTAAGGATTATTTTTCCTTATTCATGATACTGGTTTGTAGTTTTCTTGTAGGTGTATTTTTGGCAGTAGGGTTGCATGCCTGGTGGAACAGATTGGGAAATGATATTTTGTCACCCTCTATTTTCCGAAAGACATTGCTTATGGTCAACTGTACTTCTTCCTTGAGTGATAGAATTCACCAACTAAGCCATCCAAGTCAAGAGTTTTCCTTCTAAGCCGGGTGTGGTGGTGCATGCCTGTAATCCCAGTACTTGAGAGGCTAAAACAGAAGGATTGCAGGTTCCCGGCCAGCCTCAGCAACTTAGCAAGGCCCTTTGCAACTAAGACCATGTTTTGAAGTTGGGGGTGTAGCTCAGAATGTAGAATGCCCCTGGGTTCAATCCCCAGTACCACAGAAAACAGAAAAAAAGAGTTTTCCTTCTGAGAAGGTCATCAATTTAATTTCTTTTAGGCATATACTAATTGAATTGTCTTGAAGTTTTATATTATATATTGTTTTTAGGTCTGTGATCAAATTTTAGTTATTTTTATACAGTGTACAATTAAAGTTAAGATTAATGTTTTTCTTCATAAGGGTATTTAATTGAGCGAGCACAATTTGTTGAAAAGACTCTCCTTCCTCCATGAAAGTAACTTGGCAATGTTGCAAAAAATAAATTGGCCACATATTTGTGGGTTTACTCGTGCCCTCTATGCTGTTCCCTTTGATCTAAGCTATCCATATATCAGTATCACATTTTCTTGATTACTGTAACTTTATCATATGTCATGAATTCAGGTGGAATAAATCCTGTAACACGGTTCTTTCTCGAAATCCTTTTGCTTATTCTAGGTCCTTTGCAATCTTTATAAAATATTTATTGAAGTCTTTAATTTCTCTAAGCAGTGCTTTGATATTTTCAGTATAATGTTTTAAAATATATTTTGCTAAATGCATCCTCAAGTACCCTAGGTTTACTGATGCTATTATAGACAGTACTAAATTTTTTTTCTAATTATCTCTTTTTATTATATATAAACAGAACTGACTTTTTATATTGACCTTGCACCTGTGACTTCATGAAACTCAGTTACTGGTCATAGTAGCCTTTGTGTAAATTCCTTCGGCAGTGATCCAGAGGCCATGTTTTCTGCAAATAAACCATCTTTCTTTTCCAATATCTTCGTCTTTTATTTTGATCTTGCCTTATTGAACTAGCAAGAGCTGTAGTATAATACTGAACAGGAGTGGTAATAGCCACCCTGACATCATGGAGAAAGCATTCAGGCTTTCAGTAGTTAATATGATGTTAACTGCAGGCATTTCATATTAGGTTAAAGGACATTCCTTTCTATTCCCATTTTGAGAGCTTTTTAAAAAATTATAAATGCATGTTTAATTTTATGAAATGCTTTTCTGAATCTATTGTAAAGATCATGTCATTTTTATAGTCCATTAATATGATGGATTATAGTGGTCGATTTAAAAATGATAAACCAACTTTCCATTTCTGAATTAAATTGTACTGGTTCAAGATGTATCATTGTTGTTTATATATTGCTGGATTTGATTTGCTAATATTTTAAAGGAATCTTGTTTATAAAGGATATTAGTCTATAATTTCATTTTCTTATCAAATCTCACCTTAAGTAGAAAACATAGCCATTTAAAAGTACAAAACTAGAAATGAATTTATCATACAAATACTAATCGGAAGCAAGCTGATGTAGCTATACTCATATTAGATAAATAATACTTCAGAAAATTGAATATCATCATAGATAAAAAGGAACATTTCATAATGATAAAGGAATCAATTCACGAGAAGTCATAATAATTAATTATAAATAAGTTGAATGGAGAATTAGACACATCCAAAATTATAGTTGGAGATTACAGCATTCCTTTGTCAATAATTAATAGATTATTATACAAAAAAATCAGTAAAACTTAGGAGGTTTGAGTCATACTAACAACTAACAACTTAATCTAATTGATATTTATATAATACTCCAACCCTAAATAGCAAAATAGACATTTTTTTAAGTGTATGTGGACTTCTCAAGATAAACCACATGCCAGACCACAAAAACATTTCAATATATTTTAAAAACTGAAATAGTTCAGACTATCTTTTAATTTATGGATTATCAGAAATTTAGAGTTAGATTTTGTTATCCAAAAAGAGCCTCAAAATCCAAAAATGATTGTATCTCTCAGGGGGAAGTGAGGGAGACAAATGCGTAAATGTGTTTCTCAGTCCATGAAAACAGTGCCACCTAGGAGCTATTTCACTAGTATCGTTTTCAGTTTTTTACGGTTGCATCAGCTTTCTTTCAACCTCTATTTAGGACAGGGAACAAAATAATAGGTTCACGCCCATGTAGAAAAAAAACTAAATACAAAACTTAAACTGGCTAAAAGTTTGTCTGCTCCTACAGGATTATATAATACTGAAAATAAAATGCCTAGTCACCAAAAAGAACATTGTGTATTTATATATATATATATATATATATATATATATATATATATATAAATTTTCTTTATTCTTCTCTTGATGGACACTGAGGTTGCTTCTAAATCTTGGCTAATGATAATAATACTGCAATAAACATGACAGCTCAAGTATCTCTTCAATATACTGATTTCATTCTTTTGTATATGTACCCAGTATCTGATTTTAATAATCAAATTGATGTTAATCGATTTTGAGTTGATTTTTTATATGGTGTGAGAAAAGGATTTAATTTCATTCTCCTGCATGTGAATATACAGTCTTCCTAACATCATTTACTGGAGACTCTCTCCATCCCCCTCTGTGTATTCTTGGCATCTTTATTGAAACTCAATTAGCCATAAACACATGGATTTTTTTAATGGACTCTATATTATTCCATGGTTTATATATATGTTTTTATGCCAGTATTATGCTGTTTTGGTTAATATGGCTTTCTAGTAGATTTTGAAATCAGGTAGTATGATACATCCAGCTTTCTTCTTTTGGTTTAAGATTACATTGGTAAATAGAGATCTTTCATGCTTCCATACACATTTTAGGATTTTTTTCTTATTTCTGTACATAGAATGTCTTTTCATTTATTTGTGTCTTCTTCGATTTCTTTCATGAAGCTTTTATATTCTTTAGTGCACAGATATTTCATGTCCTGGATTAAATTTGTTCTAAATATTTCATTTTTATAGCTATTGTAAATAGGATGTGTTCTTGATTTCTTTTTTGGATAGTTTGTTGTTAATTTATAGAAAGGCTACACATTTTTGTATGTTGATTTTATATCCTGTGACTACTAAATTTGTTTATTCTAACGGTGTGTGTATAGCCTTTAGAATTTTCTGTATGTAAGATTTTGTCACAAAGACAACTTTTTTCTTTGCCATTTGAATGTCCCCTCCCCCCTACTTTTTCCCTCTTGCCTAATTGCTCATACTATGACTTGCAGTAACTCGTTAATCAGAAATAGCAAAAGTGAGCGTCCTTGTCTTTTTCTTCAACTTTTCCCTGATGAGTATGATGTCAACTGTAGGCTTGTTAAATATGCCCTATGTTGTATTGAGGTGTATTCCTTCTATGCATAATTTGTTGGGAGTTTTTATCATGAAAGGATGCTGGATTTTGTCATATTATTTTTTTCTGCATCTACTGAGATTATCATATGGCTTTCGTCTTTACTTTTGTTGATGTGGCACATCGCATTTATTGATTTGCATATGTTAAAACTTCCTTGCATCCTAGGGATAAATCTCACTTGATCATGGTAAACTATCCTTTTAATGTGCTGTTGCATTCACTTTGCTAGTATTTTGTTAAGAATTTTTGCATCTGCCTTCATCTGGAATATTAGCCTCTACTCTTCTTGTGTTCTTGTCTAGCTTTCATATTAGAGAAATGCTGGTTTCATAACATGTGCTTGGAAGTGTTTCTTCCTTTTCAGTTTTTTTTTTTTTTGGAGAAATTTGAGAAGTGTTGGTGTTAATTTTTCTTTAAATGTTTGGTAGAGTTCCATAGTGAAGTCATCAGGTCCTGGGCTTTTCTTTCTTGGGAGTTTTCTGATTACTGATTCAATCTCCTTACTCATTATTGATCCATTCAGATTTTCTATTTCTTCATGATTCAGTCTTGGTAGGTTCTATGTTTCTAGGAATTTATCCATTTCTTCAAGTTTATCCAGTGTATTGATGTGTAATTATTCATAGTTGTCTCTTATGATCATTCATATTTTCACAGTATCAGTTGTCATGTCTCCTTTTAAATTTTTGATTTTATTTATTTAATCTTCTCTTTTACTAGTTTAGCTAAAGATTTGTCAATTTGATTTCATTTTAAAAAAACTTAATTTCATTGATTTTTCTCTGTTGTTTTTCTAGTCTCTATTTCATTTACTTCTGCCTTGGTCATTATTATTTACTTCTTTCTATTGATTTTGGGCTTAGTTTTTTCTTTATCTAGTTCTTTGAGGTACAACATTAGGTTGTTTGAGATCTTCTTGTTTGTTATAAATACTTATTGCTATAAACTTCTATCAGAATTGTTTTTGTTTCATTCCACATGTTTTCATATGTTATTTCCATTTTCATTTGTTTCAAGATATTTTTAAATTTCCCTTTTTATTTCTTATTTGATTCATTGGTTGTTTGGGAGCATGTCATTTAATTTCCACATGCAGGCCGGGTGTGGTGGCGCACACTTGTAATCCCAGTACTTGGGAGGCTGAGACCGGAGGATCTGGGTTCGCGGCCAACCTCAGCTACTTAGTGAGGCCCTCTGCAACTTAGTGAGACCCTGTTTCAAAATAAACAATAAAAACTAGGGCTGAGGGTGTAGCTCGGGGGTAGAATGCCCCTGGGTTCAATCCCCCGTACCACAAATAACAATAATAATAATAATGATAATTTCCACATGTTTGTGAATTTTTAAAGTTTTTTCAACTATTGATTCCTAGTTTCATACTACTATGGTCAGAAAAGATGTATGATAGATTTCAGTCTTCTTATATTTGCTAAGAGTTGTTTTGTGGCCTAACATATGGCCCATCCTGCAGAATGATCTGTGTGTGCTTGAAAAGAATGCGTATTCTGCTGCTGGATGGAATGTTCTGCATGTTCATTAGGTCCATTTGATGTAAAGTATAGTTTATGTCCAATGTTACTGCTGGTTTTCTGTCTGGATGATCTGCCCATTGTTGAAAATGGGCTATTGAAGACCCCTACTATTACTGTATTGCAATCTATTTCTCCCTTTAGATGTATTAATATTTTCTTTATATTTAGATGCTCTGATATTGGTAATTTAACAACTTATACTTGCTATATCCTCTTGATTAATTGACTATCATTATAGTCATGATTTAGTTAACAGTGGTGATGCATTCTGGGAACTGCATCAATGGGTAATTTTGTAATTACTCAAATATCATAAAGTATATTTACATAAACCCCGATGTAGAGTTCAAGCCCTGGCCCTGTCCTCTTGATGTAATCAGGAGACATGGTGACCACAAGGTGCATGAGACTGATGTTGGTGTGACATGACATACTATTTTATAGTAACTTTCCTTTTATAAGTAGAAGTACACTCTAAAATAACAATAAGAGTTTAGTATAGTAAATATATAAGCCAGTTACACAGTCATGTATTTAACAAGTATTATGTACTATATATTTGTACTATATGTATGTATATATATATGTACATATATATGTACATATATATATGTACTATTACTATATAATTGTATTATATAGTAATACAATTATATATAGTACATAATACTTGTTAAATACATGACTGTGTAACTGGCTTATATATTTACTATACTAAACTCTTATTGTTATTTTAGAGCACCACAGTAAGTTTGTCTACACTGACATCACCACAAACAGCTAAGTGATGTGTTGTGTTACAATGTTATAACAACCACCACATCACTAGGTGAGAAGAAAATTTCAGCTTCATTATAATCCAATGGGACCATCATCATTATGTGATCTTTCAATGACTAAAATGCTATGTGGCACATGTCTATATATAATGTCTCTCTTTACAGTTTTTACTTCAAGTCTATTCTATCTATGCATGGAATATCTTTTTCTATCTCTTCGCTTTCAACCTATATATTTCTTTAAAAGTGAAGGGAATCTTTCATAGGCAGCCTATCTTTTAGTTACAGAATTTAAACCATTTACATTCAAGGCAATCATTGATATGTAAGGACTTATTACTGCCACTGTGTGTTTTTTTTGTTTGTTTATTTGTTTGTTTGTTTGCGGTACCAGGGATTAAACACAGGGGCGTTCTACCTCCGCGCTACACCCCCGGCCCTATTTTTTTATACTTTTATTTTGAAACCGGGTCTCATGAAGTTGTGGAGGGCCTCACTAAGGAGAGAGAGAGAGAGAGAGAGAGAGAGAGAGACAGGGAGAGAGAGAGTGAGAGAGCTGAGGCTGGCCGCGAACCCGGATCCTCCGGTCTCTGCCTCCCAAAGTGCTGGGATTACAAGCGTGCGCCACCATGCCTGGCCATTACTGCCACTTTGTGAATTGTTTTCTGATTGTTTTTGTGGCTCTTCTCTCTCTCTCTCTCTCTCTCTCTCTCTCTCTCT
>PVJS01030783.1:0-23856 GCA_004027185.1 Glis glis | reverse complement strand
CTTGGTGAGGCCCTCCGCAACTTCGTGAGACCTGGTTTCAAAATAAAGTATAAAAAATAGGGCCGGGGGCGTAGCACGGAGGTAGAATGCCCCTGCGTTCAATCCCCGGTACCGCAAAAAAAAAAAAGTAAAAGAATATCCAGATATTCTTTAATATTAAAAGATTAACTTAATTAAAAATTAAAAACCTTAATTTTTAATATTAAAAATTAAACCCTAATCTACTGATGTAAATAAGTGGCTTCAGTGTTTATGTCAGCAAACAATGAAGTCATTTAAACAATAGGTATTTTCTCTTTGTTCATTATTTTATTTGAAGATCAAATGAATAATAAAAATGATAAACTCCTTTAAATATTTTAGTATTAAGCCTCTGGAACACTATTCTTATTTTAAGATATGACACCCACATTTTTAGGTGGTTGCCCTTTTTAGACAAAGGAAATTCAGAACTAAATTTTATATTCAATTGCAGACAATTTACTAGCATAGATCTACATGCATAACTAGCTTTTTTCTTTATTACATAACCTCTGTTTTTTTAACCTTTTAGTGACTTAATTATTATGAGTTTTTACTGAAAGATGTCACAAATCATTTCTGGAAGAGAGAGAATGTGTGTATGTATAAAATGTTCTATTTCACCAGCACCACCAATGAATTAAACTAGAATATAAAGAAATGTATTTGTCATCTACTCTTGTCACAAAGTTTTATTTCTCAATAAAACTCTGTATAAAAATGTGAAAATACCTCAGAACAACTATGAAGGTGCCATAATGAAAGAGCCTTGATTCAGGGATTGGCGGGATAGATAAATTCTGCTTCTCTCTA
This sequence comes from Glis glis, assembly GCA_004027185.1. NCBI lineage: Eukaryota > Metazoa > Chordata > Mammalia > Rodentia > Gliridae > Glis > Glis glis. The sequence continues at coordinate 23,022 of PVJS01030783.1, read as the reverse complement.
GACTACATGCACATTTTACACAAATCACAGAGAACTCTCTCAGCAGCCATGAAAATACCTGTATCCAGTGGTTAGAGGAACACCGGATTTCTTCCAGTACACATGGGGTTTTGGGTTACCGCCAATCTGGCATTCAAACACAATGCTCCCACCCTCCACCAGTTTCTGGACCACTGGTTTTGTAATGAAGAAAGGTGCGGCAGGTTCTCCAGGCCCTGCTGGTTCCTCTGTGATGCTGGTATCTGTCATCACCACATCTCTCGACTCAACAAAGCTGGAAAGAGAATTCCCTTAATATTAGCTTTTGTGTTGCAAGTGAAAGATACTAAAGGGACCAAATATGAAAACTATACTAGAACAGCAGCTAATTGACAAAGAAGTCTTACCGTTTCTCTTCTGTAGTAAATTTCTCAGTCATGGTTGTTGTTTCCTTTTCAAATTCTTCTGACACTAGAAGAAAGAAGACACAACTTTCTCATTGACGTGAGCTATTTAGTCTGCTACGTTAGTCAGCTTCACATAAGAGGACCCCATAATCTACCCGCCAATTCCATATAGGCATTGCATTATGGGGTGTACAGACACTATATAGTGGAAAGGGGTGCCACTGAGCGTGCTGACACATGCATCAGGACTTTCGGAGGGTGGCCACTAACCCTGCACAGCTAGGTAGCAGGATGTGCTGACAGTTCCGGCCTCATTCACAGCACTGCAGGTAAATCTCCCACTGTCTTCTGCAAAGGCCTCGCGAATCATCAGACGAGCGATTCCACTTTGGAAGGTTATCTGGAAATCAATGGAACTTTCGATTTGGTAGTCTTCTCTGTACCATGTCACTTTTGGGGATGGGTATCCAGAGATGTGGCATTCCAAGGTGACAGATTCACCTTCTATGACAGTCACATTTTTTAAGCCCTGAAGAGAGAAGAGAAAGGAAATAATGATATATGTGCTTACTCTTTAACCATCTCTACATGTTATAACAAAGGTGGGGTTTGAATGTGTACATTTAAACTGCCACAATATGGCCTTTCAATCAGGACTCCAGAAATATTAGTAAAGTATCTCTTTTGGAAATTGGAATATTTCCAACTAGAAATGCAAGGGATTTTCAAGTGCCTATGGTGGATTGTATTAATAACATGTAATTGGAAAACTCTGTACTTCTGTTATTCTCACATATTCAAATCCTTACAAAGCTGAAAGGCACAATAGCACATGCTACCTACTAAGCCAAGCTTTGCTAGGTTATCCCTATCTAGAACTAATCTATCCTTCCCATGGCTGCTTCTTTTGTTGAGGGATTTACCACTTTCTATATTTCATTATGCTTGTTTATAGATATTGTCTTTGATGGCAAGTCAAATATTTCAAAAAGAACTGGATTGGTCTTTACATCTCCTGAAACAGTGCCTTACACATATTAGAAGTTCATCAAATCTGCCAAATATATAAATGATGGCTGCCGTATAGAATTCCCCTTTTTCTTGCCACATAGAGTATGGTATGAAAATGTGCATTTGTAAACTCATGAATGCCAGCTCCCTAGAAGTTTGTAAACTGATCTTTGCAATTTATAATGTATTCATGCGTTAAAGTGATTTACCCAAATATGAATAGTGCCCAACTCAATCAACTTCTTTACTCACCGAGACTAAAGTTGGCGGAGTAACAGGAATCTCAACAGGTGCAGGCACTCTGGCTGTTTCTGTTACCTACAAGTTTTACAAAGGACGTTACAAAATGCCCAAGAATTCAGGGGAAATCCCACGAACTCTTAGCACATGCAAAATTATAAACTTTTTATTTTTCAGAGCAATATCTCTGACCTATACCATAAAGGATAAAATTAAGTTCAAGCATGACATAAAGGAGGAAGGCAACACCCTGGCTGGCTGCTCTGTGGTCGTGGAATGGTGGAGTGGATGGAGAAACCGTGTGCGCCCCTGTGACCAACCTTGGTTTCTCGCCCACGCAGCACTTGGAAGCGCTCCTCGTGGACTGTGCTGTCGGCGATGCTCACCCCGACTTCCTTTTTCACTTCGATGCCAGCTTGACTCTTGTAAGTATCTGGTGTGTCAGCGAAGGGAAACTGTGGTGAAGGGGTGGGCTCTGCCCTTATTCTAGGCTCCCCAGGCTTCACGGTGGGAGCCTTCACCGATTTGGTGATCTTCTGAGTAGAAGATGTGGTTGACAACTCTTTTTGTAATGTAGCAATAGCGCTACCAGCTATGGATGCCTAAATGGAAAGGGAGTCAGCAAATAAAGTCACTTCATTGACATCTGAGTCATTATTCAGAGATTCTTTACCATCCCATCCCTGTAATTGAGTCTCAGTCTATTTTCTCTGCAGTCCATTTTTAATTCTCTCATTAACATTCTCAGAGAGCTAAGCCAACTATAAAACTCTTTATCTGTTAGTTTGTAAAGTCAATGTAGGAACATCTTTTTTAAAGAGTTGTATTAAGAACTCCTTATTTTACAGTTCTTATCATAAAAGGACCAATGATCTTCCAAAGCTCACCCATGAATATTCCTCACTTAACCCTCCTAATGAATGTTGCATTTGAAAATACTGTAGTGGGAAATTCAAATTCAGGACATTATTAAAATATTTGGTAAATTCTAAGAAGTAGTTTGAAATTGCATGTTTGGGTTTCAGTCACAAATCTATATGAGAGGTAAAACTGGAGATAATCAGAAAAATATTTTAAAGGCTTCCTATTTTTATTCTGTTGTTGTCTATGATTATTTGGTTTTAATAATAATTTGAGATGATCCAAAATGTAGGTTATTATATATTCCTTACAATTCTTTGAAGATATAGAGGTTTCAATTCTGTTTCTAAGTTCTTAGAATAAGAACAATAGTAACTAATATTGAGGATTATTATGTGCTGTCAACTTACTAAAGTTTTTGTGTGCATTTTACTTGTATTTTCATTTGTAATTTTCTTATAGTTTTACTTTCCCCTGTTCCTGTTCTCCTGATAAGGAAGAGAAACAGGACACTAATCCAAGACTGTTTGATTCATAATCCAACACAACACCTACACGATAGCTCCTCTCCATTTTGCTATATTTAGTATATGAATATATGATTTTTCAGTCTGTCTTTAGTAGTAAAATATATTCACAATTAAGTTACACTGAAATATCCCATAGCATAAGGAAAACTACACTATGTAATGTACTACCATTTACAAAGTCATTAGAACAATAGTAATCAAAACAATCAAATTTGAGCTAGTCCTGCAATTTGAAAGAGAGAAACTTGTATGGATTTTGCCTCCTCTCAGATGTTGAGATAACCACCTGCTACTCTAGGCTCACCCTGCTCAGACAGCTTCAAAAAACTAAACCGAGGGACATCTGAGTCTACCACGAACACAGACAGACATCGTCAAAAAGAGGCACACATTGACCTATACCAAAAATACCCTACATCTACATCAAGACACTGATTTCCTTGGAGCAAACCATTTCTGTGCCATGCTTTGTAACGTCTTACCTCATATCCATGTTCTGTCTTAGGAACAGAAATTTTTGAAACAGTAAAGTGAGGACTTGCTGTGCGGGGGCGTTTATCCACATGGACTAATCTTTCTGTTGTTAGATCTGTAGTTTTCTTGATCTGCATTAAAATAAAACTCAGTGATATTACTGTTCACCAGAGGACCACCATGGTTAAGGCTGCTTTTCTGTGAACAGGGTGAAAACCCAGCAGGTGCAGACTCACCTGTGATGATATGTGCATTCCCATTTGATCAGTAGTTTTGATATGAGTCTCAGAAGGAGCCTGAATCACTACAGGCTTCACTGCTTCAGGGACAACGTGGGGCTCCGAGGCTGGACGCTGGGGATGCTCAGGTACCTTTGTGGTGGAAACATGCTCCTTATATCCGTATTCCAAAGTGGTCTGCTGAGCATATGTTTCTTCCAGATGCCCGGGCTCTCTGGGCTCTCTCACACGGGCCTGGTCTACCGCAGCCACAACGGTCGCCCTAGCTTCAGCCTTTTTCCCAGCGCCCACCTGGAGGCAAGATTTCCAGAATTAATACATGGTAATGTCAAAGTCAGGCTGAAACATCCCCTGGGGACATCCTCCTGGGACAGCTCCTCCTAGACATTCAGAACAAATGCTAAAGGCATGATAGGTAGATGACATCCATGTTTTATTGTAATGTTAACTTACAAATGCATCTAAGAACTTACTATTTCATTATTGTATTGAACAGACATCTATTTAGATATGCTCTCTATATATCTGCTTAATTATACTAAACATTAAATAACACAGGCATAACATAGGACAACACAATATGGATATAAAATCATAAAGGGATTTGGGGATTTTCTGGTAATTTATCTAGGCAGACAGTCAATTAGCAATTGGGAAATCAGAACTCTGAAGCTGGTTATCTTCATTATTTTTATTATCTTGTCAATCACTAAGTCTGGTGTTAACAGTGATGGTGATGATAAAAGTACACTCAAATACTATCATAATCCTACCCAGAAAAATCAGTTGCTACAGATTTATACAGTTGCATGCAAATTTGAGATAACATGAAAGCTCATGACCATAGAGAGAACACATGAGTTTACTTATGATTCACTAGGGATAAGACTTGTTTAATCTATTAGAAAAACATCTCTCTTAAAACATGTAAATGAAAATATTGTGATTAAAATGAAAGTGTTATCATGTTTGCATTCAAGAGAACAACCATTCACATTGAAGTTCAATTTACTTTCATTTTTGCTGGGAGTTAAAGCAAAGAAGGAAACAGAAATATTATTTTCTCATTTCTATGAATCTGATTAACATAAACAGGAACACAATTTGCAAAGTAGTTTCTTTTAAAGAAAGAAAATCAGTTGATATAGCCTGTATATTATGATTCTATGCAATACTTGGAATTGCATACCTCAAAAATCAAATAGCCATGTCCATCCAATGCACTTTAAAAGTAAGGTTGTAAATATTTTATTAATATTCAGTTTTCTTTGTTGCAGTGAATAGGATCTAGTATGCATTTGAAATATGTTTCAAGCATGCTACCTGCATAACTTTAAAAATTATTCTCTGAACCATTTAAGATACAAATGAGGCCTTTTCAAAGATAGAATTGGGCCTTTAGTGATCATCAGCTTCCTCCACATTTTCCTTCTAGAGAGCCACAAACAATCTAATCTACCTTGAAGGATTACAAATACCATCTTCATTTCAGACTGTGTTTTAGAAGAAACTATAAAATATACACAAGACTTAGATAAGCTTGTTCATTTGCTTCTTTTTAAAAAATATAGGCAACTGGTTGACTAATTTTATATATGTTTTAAAATATGTATCTTCAACAGATAACAATAATGTATATATGTGTGTATATATATATATATATATATACACACATATATTATTTCGCTTGCAGAGAGATTGCATTTGAACTATATCTCATTTGCACCTCTCAACCAGTCTATGATACAAGGTAATCAGATTAAGTTTTAGTTTATTTATTTTAAAGTGAGAAAAACTTGGGCTCTAAGAAACCATCATTTGACTAAAAATCACAAAACTAAGATATGTAAATCTTGTTCTTAATTTAAAACTTATTTATGGTAGGGTATTTTTAAATCTTAATTATGATAGAATATTTTATACTAAGAAAGCATGGGTGTATTTTTTCTTAAATGGATATATCTCAAATCCATATACACCTGCTGTTTCGTGGACAACTACAAAAGAGTACTCTATGTTGGTAGCTGCTTTATTTCTTAGTAGACTGGAATATCCTTTATATTTTTGGAACCTAGATAAGCAGGAAGATGAATTGGATTAGGAGACCCCAATTCACACCAGTTAAATGCTGAGAATTAATTTAGGAGACACAAAGAACAGTGTTATTTAATCTGGCCTTTCACAACTAGAAATGCCAACTGCTCCGCTGGAGGACTTGGACTGAATCTAATCATCTCCAAGGTTTTGATCATCAGTAAAGCAATTACATGGAGCCCTAGGAGCACAGGGCCTCATGATGGATGGAAAGTTATGAGCTGGTGATGAGATGGGATGAAACAATGATTTCACCTCCACAGCATCAGTTTTCATCTCCTCATGGAAAAGATGCATTTGCTCTTGCTTAGTAGTCCTTGATAGTGTGACTGACTCAACAGACCTTGCAGTGGTAACTATTAACTTAGATAGGGACATTTTCTCGGCTCCCATCCTCAGCTAACATTTAACAACAAAAACAAGATAGTCAGATTTTTGTGATTCAAGACAGAAAAAAAAAATTAACCACTCTTGAAATACATTTCACAGCAAAATTTTTGCCACCTATGAGACTTCAGAAAGGTTGAAATGCCATTAAATATTAAAGTTGAATTAAGGTTTATCTTAAATCGTGTCTTAGAAAAGAAAAAGTAAAAAACAAATGTTAAGACAGAATGTGACATTGAGGGAAATACAAATAGGACTCAGACCATGATTCTAATGAAATTGAAAAACTTTAGCTGCCTATTTCCAAATACTATATTAGTAATAAGGAATAAACTTAGGTAAATAGCTTATTTGGAGCCAATTGTAATCATGAGAAATAGTTTAATTCATGGGAATCTCATAGCTACAAATAGATGCAGTAACCTTTTCATGGTTAATGTATAATTGTTCTAGTTGGGTACTTTCTTATCTAGATTTTAATACTGCATTTTGTTTGGCTTTAGTGGGAGTGGCTACAGCAGGCACTATAATTTTCTCAATTTCCTTTCTCTCTGAAATTTACAGGGGAAAAAAGTTTTACAGGAAAAAATTATAGGCAATTTACTGAAATCCACACTCTATAATGTAATATAATAACTTATGACTTCTCAAAACACACTTCTTGACAGTACGATTCATCACTTACTTATACACCCATTTTTTTTAATGCTCATGGAGTCTCTTAAAATTAGCCTGCATGCAATTTCAATCATCAATTCCTGGAGGATTTACAGATGTTAATAAAAAGTTGAAAATAGTGAAAGGTTAAATGGGAAAAGGAATATGTAGTAACATTAACAATAATAAATAATTTGACTTTTTAGTTTCCAATTGCTTAATTATCTCAAAATAAATTTGGTTAATAGTGTCTCATACATAAGAAAACTGAGATTTGGTATTAATGTCTTTTAATAAGGAATTTCACATGAGATTTGGTATTAATATATTATGATGGGGATTTCACACTTGGAATAGCAATAGTCACCTTTCCATGAGTAACTTGGATTTGTTCTTGTCTAGTAGCCATTCCTTCTCTAGTTCTCAGTATTGTTTCTTGTTCTTTGGCTTTAGCAGTAGCAACTGCTATTGTAGACAAGGCAGTTTTCTCGGCTTCCTTTCTCATCTGATTATTACAGTAAAATCAAGGTTTAAGTAGTATGGGGCTTCAGACACACATTATATGACCCTTCCCCCCTCCTAGTGGGGATGCAAGAAAAGGTTATTCAAGGTTAAAGCTGGAGAGAAATTAATTTTCACTTGGAAATGTTTCCATATAATGAGTGAGAATCGCAAAACTTAGAAATGTTAGCTATAAAAAACAAACTCTAGATGCTTTCCCTGTATTACTCTTTTAAAATTAAGCTAAAATGCTAATCTTCATGCAAAAAATAATGAACAAAATGAATTACAAATGTTAAGGATGGGTGAAAATTTAGATGTGCAGAAAAACATTAATGGTACTCACTCACCTATTTACCATTTTGTTTTTAGTTACAGATTTTAAAAGGAAAATACAGCTTAATAATTCATACCACATAGTAGTTAATGGTTTGCCAGAAATTAGTTTACAGATGAACTTTTCACATCTCAAATGTCTGTATTCACCTTTTCCTGAGTTATTTGGATTTGATCTCTTTTGGTAGTGATGCCTTCTCTAGTTCTTGATACTAAATCTTGTTCTTTGACTTTGGGTGTGGCAACTATGACTTTAGGTACCACTGTTTTCCTAGTTTCTTTCATTATCTGGTCATATGGTTAAAAAAAAGGTGAGAGAATAGTTATTAAGTTTCATGAGCCTCTGATAAAAGAAAAATGTCAACCGAGAAAGGAGGCAAAATTTCTTCCTATTCCAAGGACATTTTAATTACACTTAAATATATCATTTGAGTTGCTTTGATCATTCATACCACTTCACTGATTAAAATATCAAAATAAGATAATTTAAAAGAAAAATATAATTAGCAATGAGACTAATAAGTACGATTTCTCCTTTTTATATTACTTTTATTATAATCTATGGGAAATTTCCAGTAGAGCCATAAGTGGCACCCGATTTTGCTTTATATTATCAATTGCCTTGTATACCAAAGTCTACTTTGCCAGGAAGATATTAAAGTGAATGACACCACCATATTAGTAAAAACCCAAAGAAAGTCTGAAAGTTAGGAATAAAAGGTGATGATGAAAGCCAGATGGGTGGAAAAGACATGAAAGAATTTGAAAGAACTATTTGCGTTATGAGAAGAAGAGTGAAGAAGTGATTAGAACCCATGATGAAAGTGCAGGTGACTCGCAAGTGAAATGATGCAAGAGTGACTTTCACACCGGCAGGAAGCCATCACCTGCTCGTGAGTGATGTGCATTTGGTCTTGCATGGAAATTTCTTCTCGAGCTCCCAGGACTGTTTCTAGTTTTGTAGACTTTGCAGCAGCAACTACCAGCATGGACGCAGCAGTTTTTTCAGTTTCCTGTCTTATCTGATTTTTAGAGTAAAATGAAGGTTTGAGTTTCAGAAGGTGCAAGAGAAATGGCAAGATGGCCTTGCCACATCCAGTACAATATGGAGGCTTAGTGGGGAGACAGGAAATGCCATAGTCCCATTTTAGGGGTCTACGCTTGTGCTTATGATACAGACTGTTGTGCTCCTGAAGAATGGGCTTCTTCTCTACCCACTTGCCCCTAAGCAAATTGTCCTAGAACTGAAAAGGTCTCATCTCTGAGACATGTTGATACCTTAGGGAATCATAGGATGGCTGCTGGCAGATGGCTAGAGGATTGCTGGCTGGCTGACCATCCAGGCACCAGTGAGGCGATGAGGGTAGGGGTTTCTATGCTCTTGCTTGTGCTGAGTGGGGTTCTTGTTGCACTCAGTCTCTCACTCGGGACTAGGGAAACATCCCAGGTGAAGGGAACCAGCCAGCTGCCTCTGGCTAGCCTGATAAGTACACAGTGTTCTCAGTTGGACCTTTAAAAGAAAATGTAACTCCTGGATCAGCCAAGAGCTTGAGGTGAAGAGATCTGAGCACAGAGGCCCCACAAACAGGAAAAAAAAAAATTGAAATCGATGCCTCTGTCCTGACACTCTCTCAGACTCACTTTCACACATGGGAGAGAAGTAGATTTTTGGTGACACTGCAACTGTCCTCACATGGCTCTACGGCACAAAAGCAGCCAACATGTCTAACTCAGTGTTGACCAGCCAGGGTCGAAGGGCACCTTCTTGAAGAAGCTCTGGTCTTCTCTGATGTCCAGCATTTCCTCACTAGACCTTGATATTTAGTGGCAAAGTTCTGTGCCTGTGTCTTACAGCACTGTAAAGGTTACGTGCTACAATCTACCTGACTGAGGGTTCAGGCTACGCATGATCAAACTGACTGTACCAGTGGGTGCCTGGAAAAAGGTGAGACCTATCTTCCAAAAATGTATGCTCAAAGTTTATAGATGTGCCCCAAACTATGCCAGTACAGTCTCCCAGATCTGATCAGTTGAGTGAAAACCATGAACTGAGAACAGAATTTCCATCACAGAAGAGTTTCAATATTAGACAGAGAAACAACAAAAAGAAAGCACATGGCAAAGACTGTATTGAAGTTTTGGTTATAAGGTATGTGCAGCTGGATAGACTGTGCTATTTATCAAAAAATCATATGATATTTATAAAATTGGACTTACTGTTTCTTGAGTTATTTGCTTTTGTTCTTGTTTTGTAGTAACCTCTCCAGTAATTCTAGTTTCTTGTTCTTTGGCTTTAGTTGCAGAAATTACTACCTTTGGTACAAATGCTTTTTCAGTTTCTTTTCTTATCTGCAATCAATGATAAAAAAGAACCTTATTGTTTCCTGATCTCTAATGGATACAACATAATGCTACCAAATTACAACGAAATGGGAATTTGAAGAAGTAAAAGTCCCTTTTCTAGAGATGTCGTTAAATAAATAATTTCTTGTTCATTAACATAACTGGGAACTTTTTCTGCCTAAAACATAAATTGAGCTGTTCAGATAAAAAAAAAAGTTGAATTCAGCACTGTTTGTTTTGAACAGGAGAATTATCTTCTTTAGAAAGACTTCCAATTTTTATAAATGGATGTGGTGATATATATATCTCTGCTAATCTGTCTTATAAAGGTAGTCTTAGAGCATATAATATTCAAATGAAAGGCCTGAGAAGTAATTTCCTCTGACTCTCTTATAGATGAGAAATCAAGCATGGATAATTTATAATCTGCATTTCTACAATATTTTGGTTTGAAAATTTTCCTGAATACTGTGATGGTTTGGAGTATCAAGACTTTTTTCTAAAATTGAATCATATGGGAAGAAAATGTTTGCATATATTCTAGGCAAAAGGTTTTCCAAATCCTGAACCCTCTGCGGGATGCCGTGTCTCATCTGGATGCCTAAGAAGTGTGTGTCTGTGTGTGTGTGTGTGTGTGTGTGCTGGGGGAAGTCTTCCCTCTGCCTCTTTTCCCATTCTCAGATAGTTCATCATTGAAACACAGGATTTCAGGGTTGAAAGGGACTTGAAATTTTGTCTTCTCAAACTACCCGATTGACAATTGGCTTCACTACCAACAGCCCTACCACCTGGCCTTCTCCACATCTGTCCCCAAATCTCTCCAATTGTAGGACTGTCCTTTTCACCTTTTTCTGGTCATTTGGCTTACTAAGGCCATGCTGTTTATCCCACATCAAAGCCACGTGCAAACATCTGTCTGCCTAAGGAGTCAAGATGCAGTTGCTAAGCTTCTAAAGTAAAGTGGGTTCCACTCTTCCCCATTCCTACCTCAGCATTTATTTCTCCCTTCGTTTTACTTTCTTCTATCCCCTCCCTAGTTATATATTTAATTATGATCAATATAGATGAATCATAAAAAAATGTAGGTAAAACCCATTTCTAGTCCCAGTATGTGTCCCCAGAGGTTCCTTTTAGCTACACAAGAACATTTACTCTAAGGGACTTTGGTATCCAGTACCCAGGAAGATAAGCACATGACAAGAGAGTTTTATTAGTGTGATAGCAACCATGTTGTCAAAAAAAGCCACCCTTCATAATAAAGATTATCATCTGTGTTGACACACATAATAGCACCAGTGCGTTTCAAATCAAAAACCATTTTCACCTGCTCATGAGTTATGTGCGTCTGCTCTTGCTTTGTTGTAATTACTTCTCTGGTTCTTGATCTCAGTTCTTGTTCTTTGGCTTTATCGGCAGCCATTACCACCTTAGTCACGGCGGTCTTCTCTGCCTCCTTTCTTACCTGATTTTCAGAGGAAAAGAAGAAAACACTTTAATGCACTTTGTATAAAAAGTTACAGTGATATATCAGGGTTAAGGCATAAATGTCACGCGAAAGAGGTTAAGGAGGAAAGCTAGAGAGATTTTAAACTATAACAAGATCTATTCAAATATGAGGTGGGAAATGATCCTGGATTTATAACACTTGTCAGTCATGAATCAAATGGCACATTTGTGTTGAAGAAAGAAAAAGCAAAGGTCCTTTGTGGAAGCTTAGAGAAATTTCGTGTCTGCCCTGAAACAGTGGTTTCTGTGCCTGGCTCGTGGAGCAGTGGAGATTGGATTTGTCTGGTCTCTTGTTTAGCTGACTCTTTCCAGCCACCCTGCCTGCCTCAACCAGGAGTCTCTTGACGTCTTTAATACTATCATAGTTAACTTTTGCATGCCTGAAATGGCCCAGGGACTCCTTTTGGCCTGGTGTGTGTGCTTGTGATATTTACAGCTTAAACACCTTGGGTAACTCAGACCACCTTTTACTCAGAAAGTTCTAAAAGCCTGGGCCACTTGGGCCCAGTGCTGCCTTCAGAACTATTTGACATTGGTCTCTTATGGGATTTGAGCGCACAAAGCTTAAAGTAGTAGAAGGCATTGGAGTGAAAGTGCACCAGATGGGCCCCAGGTGCGCCCTCTGGCGGCCTCACACATACCTGTTCTTGAGCAGGTTGGATGCGCACAGCAGTCGTGGTTGTCCTCTGAGCAGTCTGCTCTACAGCACTGATAACTGGTTCTCTCACTCTGGCCATATCAACAGCAGCAACAACAGTTGCAACAGCTGCACTCTTATCAGTCTCCTGTTTCACCTGGATTGGAGAATAAGAAGTACAATACTTTTTAAATATGGCATGCCTGCTAGACAAATGCACACATACAACGGAAACGGAGCTACCTAGAATAAAATAGATTCACGTGTAAGCACATCATTGCCAAGAGATCTAGAGTCTGTATCATTATGACCCACATTTTATACAAAGCTCACAGATTAGAGCCTTTGTTCCAACTAAAGATGCCTTTACAGAGCATGACAACCAAATCCAGTCATTCATTTCTGTAATATTGTTATGTTCCTATGCAATTTCTGTACAGCCTATCCACACTGAGCTTCATGTCAGGAATCTGGCCAGAGAAACCAAAAGCAATGAAACCCAACAGCTGCAAGGGTACCTCTTTAGCACCAGCAGCGACGGCTCCCGCGGTGAAGGAGGCGCCTGCTGCCACACCGGCCGCAGCGCCTGCAGCTCCACTGATGGTCACTTGCTCCTGGACACCGTATCTCCCCTCCCATCTCTCTTCTCTCCGGATCTGAGTAGAACTTGTCACCGTTGTCTCTCTCATCTCAGCTTCCGTTGACGAGGCCACGTAACCCTCTTGCTTCCAAGGGGGAGGCACTTCGGGGCCCATGGCCATGGTGGGTGTCTGGGACTTACGGATGAGCAATGGTGACTTCACAGATCTGATGGGGGAGGTAGAGATCCTCCCTGCTGGGGACACTGACCTGAAAACCAAATGGTAGAGGTCAGAACACCAAGGCGAGGAACAGCAGTAGGCGTGACTGGATTTGGATAATGGGATGAAAATCCAGAAGAGCTTTAAGGCAGAGTTTCAAAGTGTGTGCCCCACAACCTATTCACAGGGTAAATAACTTACTTGAAAGTAATTTGTTTTAAATCTCAATAAGCCCATTTCTATCTACTATTGCCCTATATAGGAATCAGACTTAATTCCAAGTAAGATAAAGAATTTTGTACCCTGTCTCAGAGGAAGAAGGTGTTTCATTAACATAAAGCAAAAGATAGGACATGTAAATCCTGTAATCATCTCCAAGTTTCTCTGTATTCCAAACTCTGGCCGGGGCTGGGCAGAGGCCACATAGGTATTAGATGAGGAAAGGTCTCTGTAATCAAAATTCTCATGACACTCTAGCCTAAATAAATTAAACTTTTCTTTCTTTCCTTTCTTTCTTCACCTGCCTGCCTGCCTGCAGGAATCCCCACAGCCTTCACAGCGTCCACATGTCTTGTGAATTTCCGGGCCAAGAGGAAGTTTTCTGGCTGAGCTTTTGCAGAAACTTTTTGGGTATAAGCGGTGCAATGCAGTTCAGAAACTGCTGCTCTAATCAAAGTGTTTGTGGGCTTCTCTTTTTAATCCCTTTATGTTTATTTACATTCACCCTCATTGTATCATACTGAGGACTTCCTTTAAAGAAACTTAGAATCGCTGTGGGAATTGGCTAACTTGAAACCTAATGATTCTCTGGATTTTTATTAAAGTGATAAAGTAGTTTCTTTCAAAATAGTTTTGATTTTTAGGTGTATCCAAAGTGCAAATAGCATCAATTGAAGGTTATGAGTGCTAGATTCTGGCAATGACAGCCCCCAACAGTTCCTGATCTATGGCAATAATTCTGGGGATTGGTTAACTGGGTGTGTGTGTGTGTGTGTGTGAGTGTGTGTGTGTGGCGCTGGGGATTGAACCCAGGGGTGCTCTACCTCTGAACTATACCCCCAGCCCTATTTTAATTTTTATTTTGAAACAGGGTCTTCCTAAATTGCTGAGGGCCTCACTAAGTTGCTGAGGCTGGCCTTGAACCCAAGATCCTATCTCAGCCTCCCAAGTACTGGGATTATAGACATGCACCATCACATACAGTTTGGTTAACTATTTTAAGATAAATTTTCAAAACAAATTTAATTTTTAATCAATAAAGCTTATACATTTCTCACTCTAGGTGGCAGTATCGCCTCATCATTGCATTGTACAAATTCCGCAACTGGGAAAAGGTTTACAAATGTATTCTGGCATTATATAGGATATTTAGTTTACATTGATCATAAATGAAACAATTATCCTAATTAACCTCAAGGTACAGTTGATATTTGCTCCAAGTTACAGAGTAATTTAACAGTACATTACAACATCAACCAGTTTCCTGAAGGAAGGTTTAAATTATTTTTTTGAAAAAGGACTTCTTTTGTGAAAATCAATTTATATTTTATAAATGAAGTTGTAATCAAACTAAAGGGAGATCTAAGGAACATGCCTCCATTCTGAAAATGATTGCCTTGAAAAATATAACAAAGACCAGATTACAATAATGTAGAGTCTACACCATTTGAAGAAAAGCAAAGAGACATGCACTTCCAAGTTTCAACTTGTGCCTTGGTCTTGCTGTACCTAGTAAAGTGGGTTTATTCAAAAGAGTTAAAGACATGATTAGCATGACATAAGTGATTAGCAGCAGGCCTCAGATAAGCCCATAACTGTGAAAATCAATGTAATTTGAGTCATTATAGGAAAGTGCTTATTTCTGCATGTACAATAAAAAATAATCACCTAGTCACAGCTGGATGCAATGCAACTTATTCAATGAAATATGTTTGCCTTGCTCTACAACAAAATCAAGATTAAATTATGAAACATTTTAGGAAGGACCCTATCTGGATAACCATTATTTTCTCCACAAATTGGCATTTTTATTTCCCAATTATTTTAAAGCAAATTTGGGGGACTAAGTAATTTGGATGGTTATTAATAAACTCTAAAGAGTGCTAAGATGGTCGAAATGTGCCATGGGATCAGAGAAACTCTGTCATTCTCAATGACCCTTAGGCTTGGATTTAAAAATATAGTAAAGTTCTTATCTCCCCCAGAAATCACATTTGGCCTGTTTTGTGATTTCGTGGTGTGCAAACTTGGAGTTAGTCTGAGACTGAACATTTTTTATTTGACTTTTAGACATGTTTTTGAGACTGAACTTTTTGTTCAAGGTTTCATGTTAGTATCTGCCAATGTTTTAACTATCTTAAGTGGCCAAAACAATAAAGATTGGAAAATACTAAATAAATATATTTAGTGGATATTTATATTGTCTCATGTATAAGACATGTGTTTGTATCTTTTTCTATTTGTGTTAAATGTTTTTTTCCTTTGAAAATGAATTTGTGGCACATTAACGCATTTGGTATATTAGTTCTTCTTCATAAATGCTACTAACATTCCTTCCAGATCTGCCTGCATTTTGTTTGTTTACAGGGTCTTCTCCAGCATAAATATGTGTAGTTATGCAAGATATGGATTGTTTCTGGGCTGGTATTTTTCACATTTTAGCCTTTATATGTTTACTATGATACTTTTCCAGCAGTGGTAATGAAGGGTCATGAGGAGGGGCACCCCTAAATATTTTTTCACAAGAGTACTATTTGGTCTAGCAATGACCTTGCTTTTGTCATAAATTTTTATTTTTATATTGTCAAATCTGTAAATGTATTTTTAAACAACCCTCTTCCATAAATGTTCTCTCAAATTTGCTTCTGTCTTTCTTCCTCTGGTTTCTTTTTTAAATTTAACTCTTTAATCAAGCTGGGATTTATTTTGTAAATGGTGTGAAGTTGAGGCTTTCGCTTGCTTTCTTCCAGATGGATAGCAAATTGGGACAGCATTCTTTATTAAATAAAACATCCTCCCCTCCCCAAATTAAAAAGTCACCTCGGCTAAAAAATGAATTCACTACATACTTGAATCTATTTCTGGACTCTCCTTCCCTCATAAATTTTTCTTTTATTTCAGTACCTTTTATTTTACAGTGCTGGGGATTGAACACAGGACTTCATGTGTGCTAGAAAAATGGTCTATTGTTATACTACAGCCCAGCCCCATCATGCTGTTTTAATTACAGTAACTTCAAAGTAAAATCGTATCTCTTTTATGTCAACTATCTCCTTACTATTCTGCTTCAAAAATTTTTCTTGGCAGGGGAACTTTGTCTACATTTCTTTTTTACTTCATTTAACTTGATCAAGAAATGTGTTTTCATTTGCTCAAATTTTGTACATTTTTTTCAGTTCATCATATTAAAAACCTCATGTTCAACCAAATCTCAAAGTTTCAAATCTGCCATGTATAATTTCTACTTGATTATATAATTTCTGAGCCCTGATAATACAAGCTTACCTTCTAAATTCCTGCATCTTAACTAAGCATAGAAATCCATTTTTTAGACAAAATAACATAAGTATATATAAAATATTTCAAAGGTTTCACTTATTAGCTGAGTACAAGAACATTTGTATAATTATTTTCTGCTTACAAGGCATATCCAACTAATTACCTTGCGGATCCTCAGGATACACCTTGAGATCCTTCGTTGTGGTTCTCTTTCATTTACACATGACACAACTAAGACCTCGGGCAAATCCCTTAACTTCAGCTCTAGCTACTTATCCATAATATCGGGAATAGTAATTCTTAGGGGCCATGAGTATTTAATGAGATAATGTATGCAGAGGGCCAATCAAATATCTGGCATAGAGGTCCTGAACAATATATAGTAGTGAGTATTTTACTATTATAAATATTGCCCTAAGTCAAACTATTAGCAAGTGACCTGGCTGATTGAATTTAGAGCTCTTAAATCCTAAATTCTGCTGGGTGTGGTGGTGCATGCTTGTAATCCCAGTACTTGGGAGGCTGAGATAGGAGGATCGCAGGTTCGCGGCCAGCCTCAGCTACTTAGTGAGGCCCTCCGCTACTTAGTGAGACCCTGTTTCAAAATAAAGAATAAAAAATGGGGCTGGGGGTGGAGCTCAGAGGTAGAATGCCCCTGGGTTCAATCCTCAGTACCACAAAAAATAAAATAAAATAAATAAATAAATAAATTCTAAATTCTTCACTCTTCTTTTTTTTTTGGCTCCTAAAGCATATATTTATTAAATGTACTATAAATAAGAATTCAGAATTGAAGTTTATAAAGCTCTTCAATTTACCTGTGGACAATGAGGATCTGTGAAATCGTTCAGTGAGTCCTTGATTTACCTCCTTTGTCATATGCTATGTCTTTTTATATATGCTTTTATTGGTACATTGTAGTCTCACATCATAATGTAGTTCAGAGTGACAGTGACATGCATGCACACAGCACTTGGTGGGCTTCCCCCTGGCTCCCTCCCCTTCCCCAAACATGATATTGAGAATGGCACTGGAATCCTCACATATGTCCATATGTTAATGGAAGTGCCTCCTTTGTTAATTCTCTTTCCCCCGCACCACAGCCCTCCCCTGAACCATCTCCCTTCCTCCACTGGGGTTTCCCCTCCATTAGCTGAAGTCTCTCTAGTATCCCAATTACTCCCTAGCTTCCAAAAATGAGAGAAAACATATGACCCTTCACTTTCTGTGACTGGCTAGTCTCACTTAACAATATTTCCCAGGCCCATCCATTTTCCTGCAAATGACATAATTTTGTTCTTCTTTATTGCTGAGTAAAATTACATTGTATGTATATCCCATAATTTTGTAATCCATTCATCTGTTGATGGGCACCTAGGTTGGTTCCATAATTTGCACATGCTATATTTTTATTGCATTTAACCTAATTTTAAAATGCATAGTAACCTAATCTCTTTAAAGAAGCTTTACCTGACTGGAGAAGGGGTCGGTGCCCGCACATGTCTGACCGGGGAAGGAGAGTGTCTTATCGGTGATGGGGACTGCTGTCTAGCCAGCTGTGCTTTGGAAGTGATGGATGGTGGCGTTGGAGACCTTGACTTGGGCTTAGGAGGTATCCTGGGAGGTGTCTTATGTGGCAGCTGTTGCCCAGTGGCACCATCGATGACCATCTCAACTGTTGTGAGTGATCTGGCATCAAAGTGGGCTTCAATCTTCTGTAAAAGATTAAAACAAAGTCCATGTTGAAGAGAAATAGTTGGGGAAGGAACAGTCTGAAAGGCTGGAACACAAGAGCATAGAAAAATACCTTTTCAATTCGGGTTTGTCTTGTTTCTGAAATCTGAGCAGTCGAAACAATTGTCTTTGTCTTTTTAGCGGGTACTACTTCTTCACCTGTAGGAAGAGAAAGATGAACATTTTAGGAGGGAAAACAATGATCCATTTTCAAAGATTCCATTACTTGTGACTACAGTCATAACATTTTCTGGGCATCCCAATGGGGGAAATGGATCAGATTTAAAAACAGAAAATGTTCATTATTAGATAAGAATCTACTTGGAACCATTTTCAAATTTTTCATTACTTGCTAATAATTTCAGAATGTGCATTGCTTAACTGAAAACCTTTCCAGTTTATTATAATGGGGTTAATAACTGCAGATTGCTTCAATACTGGGCTCCTGCCTAGAATCTCACACTTTGCATGGGAGTTGAAAGGCCGCTTTGATTCCAGTTCACAGCATTCCCAGGGCCTGGAGGGGAGGCAGGTGAACCCCTACTCCACTTGGTCATTGATCAGGCCTCTTTCCTTCTCCACGACGAACCTCCAGCACATACCTTGAACCAGCAATTCGGCGGTCGAAGTAGCTCTTCCAACGCTATTAGTGGCATTCACTGAATAGGTCCCGGAGTCTTCGGGGTACGCTTCCGCAATCAGTAAGCTGTAGAGGTCGCCTTCTTGGGAAATTTGGAAATCAAGGGAGCTCTGAATTTCGGCTCCATCCCGATAGAACTTCACCACAGGTGTAGGGATTCCAGTCACTCGTACTTGGAGTCTCACTTGGCTTCCTTGTCTCACGGTCATGCTCTGCAGTCGTTGTGTAAAGTTTGGTGGCGCTGTCTCGGCTGGGGGTGTTGGAGGGGGAAGAAAAATCAGACCTGAAAGTCAGCACCCTACCAACAGGGTATTTTTAAATAAACACAGCTCTGATTCCAAAACTAGGTGATGACTCGCCAGTCCAACATCCTTGACTGTCCTTGAGCCCAGTTCAGCCAACAGATGACAGCAAGAACAGAGACTATCCCAGAAGGCTATCACACCACCATATTCTATATTATTTGCTTCATTTCATTTTGCTTAGTGGTTGTAGGCCACCATGTTTGTTCTGCTTGGTTATTTTTTTAATTGAAAAGCCTAGATCTTGTTATAACATTTCTAGAGAATCTTTCTAGCACTTCCCAACCTCACTGCCTGTGCCATGCTAACATCTTAAGGAAACTTTGCATACTGCAGTGAGTTGCATCAGAAGAAATTCCAAACTGGGCATGGTAGTACATGCCTGTAGTCCCAGTACTTTGGAGACTGAGATAGGAGGATAGGAAGTTTGAGGTTAACCTCAGCAACTTAGACCTTCAACAACTTAGCAAGACCCTGTTTCAAAATAAAATAGGGCTGGGGGTATAGCTCAGAAGTAGAATACCCCTACTTCCCCTCCTTCAAAATAAGAAAAGGAATTTTAGTGGTTGGTAGAATGGATGCAGCTGTGCCTTACAAAATCCTTACATTTTAATTTAATTTAAAAAACCCTATATCTTCTCCAACTTGATTGGTATTCAAATGACCCCAATATTTACTTGAATTCCAAATATTAATCCAAATAATGACATGATTTCATGCTACAGAATGAGGATTTTGGGGGGTAATTACATTGAAAGAAATTTTTCGTAAGATAAATGTGAAGGGTGAATGGGATTAGCTTTGACACATTTGAGTAATAAACAATAGCAGATTTTGCCAACTCTGCTTTTTCCATTTCTGAAATTTTCTGGGTACATGTTAAAGTTCATACCTAATGTTACCTGGTGTGCTTTTTGTTTAGGTCAGTTGTGGCCCTGTAATTCCACATCTCTGGATTAACATATGTAATATCATGCAGTTCATGAAAAATATTGTTATGTAACGTGTAAAATAATACATGTCTGAGTCTTGCCAGGTAGTAAAGGATGGAGGGAAAGAGGCCACTAAGATTGGTGACAACTTTTCTGGGGGAAATGGGTGTTATACATTTGAATAATAAGCATTTGCCTTTTTCTGAGTATGTTTACCGTGTAATATTTTTGGTAATATTTTAAATATTTCTTAGATGACTAGTCTGGACCATTTCATTTGCATCCAAATTAGAATTATCTGGGTGCTTATTAAAATGGGAACTCCCAAAGATTCCTGGAATATCATATATATATATATATTTTTTGGGGGTGGTGGTGGTGGTGGTAATGGGGATTGAACCCAGGGGCATTCTATCTCCTAGCTATATCCCTAGCCCATTTTATTTTTTGTTTTGAAGTAGGGTCTTGCTAGGTTACTGAAGGTTGCTGAGGCTAGTCTCAAACCTATGATCCTTCTGTCACATCCTCCCAAGTACTGGGACTACAGGTGTGCACCACCACATCTCATATTCTTTACTAGGCTAATGAACAAGGTTCTGGGCCTTTGTACTTACTAAGAGACATGACTTAATATTTTCTTAATATACTCTTGAGTATCTAATATGTATACAGAGACACTGATTCTCAGCCACTTTTATGCTGTATTTTGAAAGGAAAATTGAATTCCATAAGGCAAACAACTTTGTTATATATTCAGCCTCCAGCAGGCCCTCCTCTGGGTTGGGAGCTGCATCTCCTTTTGCTCACAGCTCCATCTGGATCCCTGCCCCACTTGCTGGAGTTCCCCTTTGGGGCGGCAGAGGACAGGCAGGACCCCACCAGCCTACCTGTCACGAGAAGCTCAGCAGTACTAGTCGCTTGTCCAGATCCATTGGTGGCTCGCAGGGAGTATCGTCCACTGTTGGCTTTAGTCACGGCGGGGATCATCAGTTTAGCGCGGCCATCGCTAAAGGAGATCTGCACGCCGGGCAGAGTGGAAGTGGAAATCACCTGGCCATCCCTAAACCAGCTCACCTCAGGAACTGGGAAACCTGGAGAGAAGCATAATTGAGCTTTAGGTTTGAGTGGCTCCTGCAAGTCCGCTGTGCTGTCCCATTGTGCTGACTGTTTGACCTGTAAAAGCTAGGCAGAGTGGAATGCCATTTAGCGACGGTGAACCTGACAGTTAAATGATAGAAGAACAGACATGCCAGCCATTAGGAACGCCAGTTTATGTAGAGGCCGGCACCCTCGTTGTATAGGGGAGGAAACGGAGGCTAAAATAGGCTTGATAGTTTTCCCAAGTTCCCTCAGCTAGCACTGGCACATGGAGGACTAAAATCTTCATCTCCTGCCCACCTGCCCAGGGCTCCATCTAATGCAATTTAATAGACATAATTAAAACCATGAAAGGAGATGGGCTTGGTGGCACACACCTGTAACCCAGTACTTGGGAGGCTGAGACAGGAGGATTGCAGGTTTGAGACCAGCCTCAGCAACTTAGTGAGACCCTTTCAAAATAAGAAATAAAATAGGGCTGGGGGTATGGCTCAGAGGTAGAATGCCCCTGGTTCAATCCCCAGTACAAAAAAAAGATTTATATAAGTGAGGAACTTAAACTTTGAAATAAAAAGTGAGCAGTGTCCTCTTTGAAACAAATGAAGACCAAAAGGATCTAACAGTTCTGCCTGGCTAGGGCAAGAGGGTGCACCCACATCCCTCTTCTGAAGCTACAGGGACACTGCCCCCCTGAATGTTTCTGTTTTTTAAAGGTGCCTGCAGTAAAAATACCATAATGTGGCACTTTCTCATGTAAGCCCCTAAGCCAAACCTCATCTTTCAGAACACAGAGTTAGAGGAAAGCCAGATTCTCACCCATAAATTTTGCAGGGAAAGACTGTATGTTCATCATGTGATGTGTTAAATACACTAAATCTCTGTGTAGCCAGAAGGTATAGGCAAGTTCAAGGAATGGTTTACCCTGCGTTTGGCATAAACACCAGGGATCTATCTCCTTGCACTGGGAGGGGCAGATAACTGAGAGAAGGTTCACTTTGTTGTCCTTACATGAGCCAATCTCCAACTATGGCCCAGTGAGTACTTTTAGATTAAGTAATAGGTATCAAATATTTTCAATGGGGGTATTTATAAAAACGTATTAGCACATAGTGTGAAAGAACAGGAAGCTATGAGGAAGCCAGCTTCAGTTACTCAAGGAGGGACTTTCCCACTGGTGCCGTACATGTTCCCCTCAGTTTAGAAGTCACTGGGCATTCCAAGATAAGTAAATTATTTGGAAGTCAGTAAGAGTTCATGATGCAAGAAGAGAATCAGTCTCCATAAAATAGAAAAGTGAATGATATATTTATGCGATGTAAAATAAAGTATTATCCTGTTATGAATAAGATTGGTACATAAAATAGAAAAATGGAAATAAAAAGGAAATTTATTTTATCTTCATTACAATTCATACAATTATAAAACACAGAGGGATGCTGCACCATGGAGATGTGCTGAATTAAAAATCCAGCATAATTTTCAATTAACCCATAAAAATATTACATGGTCAATTATGATATTACAGAAGGAAGCAATCATAGTTTTGAAACTATTTAAAATATAGTTTGTAGATGATCCTTATTTTTTCCACATGATAGGCCCCAGAAACCATGCAGTTTTTGTTTTGTTTTGTTTTGCGGTTCCGGGGATTGAACCCAGGGGCGTTCTACCTCTGCGCTAAACCCCCGGCCCTATTTTTTATACTTTATTTTGAAACCGGGTCTCACGAAGTTGCAGAGGGCCTCACTAATGAGAGAGAGAGAGAGAGACAGGGAGAGAGAGAGAGAGAGAGGGAGAGAGAGCAAGATAGCTGAGG
>PVJS01030782.1:0-23855 GCA_004027185.1 Glis glis | reverse complement strand
GCTTGTAATCCCAGTACTTTGGGAGGTGGAGACCGGAGGATCCGGGTTCACGGCCAGCCTCAGCTCGCTCGCTCTCTCTCTCTCTCTCTCTCTCCCTCCCTCCCTCCCTCTCCCTGTCTCTCCCTCTCTCTCTACCTAGTGAGGCCCTCCGCAACTTCGTGAGACCCGGTTTCAAAATAAAGTATAAAATAGGGCCGGGGGTGTAGCGCGGAGGTAGAACGGCCCTGGGTTCAATCCCCGGTACCGCAAAAAAAAAAAAAATTTTTTTTAAAGATTTTTTTTATTGGTGATGAGTTTTAATCATACATTTCCTTATTTGGTGCTTTTTTGTGGTACTAGGGGTTGAACCCAGGGGCATTCTACCTCTAAGCCACACCCTCAGCCCTTTTTTATTCTTTATTTTGAAACAGGGTCTCACTAAGTTGCTGAGGCTGTCCTCAAACCTGCAATCCTCCTGTCTCAGCCTCCCAAATGCTGGTATGATAGGTATGTGCCACTACGCCTGGCTCTTATTTGGCTTTTAAAGAAATTGTTACTTTAACTTTTTAAAGCAGTTATCATGCTGGACAAACTGACACATGCCTATAATCCCAGCAATTTGGGATGCTGAGGCAGGAGGACGGCAGGTTTGAGACCAGCCTGGGCAACTTTAGGGAGACTTTGTCACAAAATAAAAAGGGTTGGGATGTAGCTCAGTAGTAGAGCACCCCTAAGTTCAATTCCCAGTGCTGCATTAAGTAAGCAAATAAATAATAGCTGGGTGTGGTGGTGCATGCTTGTAATCCTAGTACTTGGGAGGCTGAGACAGGAGGATCACAGGTTTGAGAATAGCCTCAGCAACTTAGTGAGGCCCTCCACAACTTAGTGAGACCCTATTTCCAAATAAAAAATAAAGTAGGGCTGGGGATATAGCTCAGAGGTAGAATGTCCCTGGGTGCAAACCCCAGTACCACACCAAAAAAAGAAAAAAGTGAGCAAATAAAGCAGTTGGCACAAGTACCTGCTTATTATAGGAAATAGGAAAAAGCTTATTCCTCTAATTACACACAAACACGCACACTTTTCTTCCTAAACGAGATCAGATAGCACATGCTGTTCAGAAAGTGGGTTGTACAACTAAAAATGTCTTCAGTATAACAAAGAATCCTTGAGTAGAGAGCAAGACACTGGTTTTGGTGTGAGCTTCTACCTGCACCCCATGTAGGCTGCTGAGTCTCAAGGTAGTCGAGGTACAGTCCATACTGCAACCACCGCACTTCCTCCCCAGGACAGACCTAGTCTATTCAGCAAGAATTGACCTTCCCTCCCTTCCCTTCCCCCAGGGTCCCAGATCCCCAGGCCCCGGGCGGGCATAGACTTGAAGGTACAGCCTCAGGAGCCCGTGGTGCTGAGGAATGTGAACAACACAGATTGGCACCTACTGAAGGGTGACAAAGACATTCGGGTGGAGGTGAGACACTGCGCTGACTCCCTGACCCCCTCCCCACTCTGCCCCCCAGGTCCCCTTCCTGGGGTCATAGGCCAACCAATGGCTCCAGGTGGAGAGAGGTGAGGATGGATTTAAAGTCAAGTCCCTGTGCTCCCCCCAGGGGGAGGGTGCATGGCTGGGAGGGCCTGGGGCAGCCCAAGGGCATTATGGGGTGCCAAGCCTGATGGCCATTTCTGTGCATAGAGGGAAAATCCGGATGAGGTGCAGTTGTGGGGACTCAAGGAAGGCACCTACGTGTTCCAGCTGATGGTGACTGGCTCAGACCAGCCAGCGAACACAGCCAACGTCACAATCACTGTGCTCTCCGCCAAGCAGACAGAAGGTGAGGGAGGGGGTGGGCGTGGCACCCAGAGCCCCCTGGCCCCTGGCTGACGGGCCCTGCAGGCTCCCTCACCAGCTCTTCTCCCTCTAGACTATTGCCTCGCATCCAACAAGGTGGGCCGCTGCCGAGGTGCCTTCCCCCGCTGGTACTATGACCCCACGGAACAGATCTGCAAGACGTTCATTTATGGAGGTTGCTTGGGCAATAAGAACAACTACCTTCGGGAAGAAGAGTGTATGCTAGCCTGCAAGAATGTGCAAGGTGGGCCTTGGAGAGGCAGCTGTGGGGTTAGGTGGCTCTCCTCCAGGATGGATGGTCTCTTCACTCGCCGACCAGGAGGTGGGCTGTGGGAGTCCCGTTTCCCACCCCTGGCCGTGTCTGCTCTCACTCCTGTTCTCTCTCCCCAGGCCCCTTGAAAGGAAGGCACCATCCAGGTGGGCTTTGCTTCTTTTTCTGTTTACCTCACAATGCCAGGTCTCCAGCCCGTAGCCTATCCGTACCACCAACAATTTAACTTTGCCCAACCGTTCCTCCCCTCCTAGTGTGGAAGTTACCACAGATACCCTATGGCTTCCAGCCCGGCCTCTTTCTCTCAGGATCTGCCCAGTTTACATGTAGGAGGAGTCAGGGTTGATGGAGAGGGAATAGGCACATGTCATGATACCATGTTGGAGAAGGCCAGGTAGATGATGGATCCCTGCACCTGCTCTGTGCCTAAGCCTGACCTCACCCCCCCACCTCCACCCAGTGTGCTCTGGCAGCTGCCACCCCTCCCAGTTCCGCTGCAGCAATGGCTGCTGCATCGACAGCTTCCTGGAGTGCGATGATACACCAGACTGCCCTGATGCCTCTGACGAGGCCACCTGTGAAAAGTGTGAGGCCTGGGGGATGGAGAGGGGTGGGCAGCAGGTGGGGAGGTCCCTCCAGCTCTGCCCTGTGCCCTGGGAGACCCTTGTTGGGCTGGAGCCTCTGACCTTTCATCTCTGCAGACACCAGTGGCTTTGAAGAGCTCCAGAGCATCCATTTCCGCAGTGAAAAGGGTAAGATCCTCCCCGGGTCCCCTGGGTCAGGACAGACGCTGGCGCTGCCATCCTCACCCATTGCATCTGGCAATACCTGAGGGGCCCGCTGTGTGTGCCGGGCTGTGGGCACAAAGACCTGGACGGGCTCCCCAGCGCTTCTGTTGAATAGCCTGTCCCTGGTGGCTCCTGGGCTCTATTCTATGGCTCTGTGTTTCCCAAGCATCATTTACCACTCATTGTCTGAACACCTTCATTACTTTACCCATGCCCACCCCATAACACTTAACCAAGTACTTTTGTGTGGGTGTGGGTGGTTTACTGGGGATTGAACCCAGGGACATTCTTCCTCTGAGCTACACCCCCAGCTCTATTTTATTTTATTCTGAAACAGGTTCTCACTAAGTTGATGAGTCTCACTACTTGCTGAGGCTGTCCTCGAACCTGTGAGCCTCCTGTCTCAGTCTCCCAAGTACTGGGATCACAGGCTTGTGCCACCACACCCGGCAAACAATGAACTGTAGCTGGACATTGTTACCTGGCAAGGCTCATATTCTGAGGCACATCATCTTTGTTAAAAATGTAAACCAAGCCAGACGCACACTTGTAATCCCAGTACTTGGGAGACTGCAGGTTCGTGGCCAGCCTCAGCTACTTAGTGAGACCCTCTGCAACTTAGACCCTGTTTCAAAATAAAGAATAGAGCCGGGCATGGTGGCACACACTTGTAATCCCAATACTTGGGAGGCTGAGACCAGAGGATCCGGGTTTGCGGCCAGCCTCAGCTACTTAGTGAGGCCCTCTGCAATTTAGCAAGACCCTGTTTCCAAAAGAATAAAAAATAGGGCTGGGGGTGTAGCTCGGAGGTAGAACGCCCCAGCTTCAATCCCCGGTACCGCAAAAAAATAAAGAAAGAAAGAAAGCATAGAAAATTGGGCTGGGGGTGTAGCTCAAAGGTAGAATACCCCTGGGTTCCATTCCCAGTACCAAAAAAAAAAAAAGTAAACCAAGCTAGAGATGGTGGCACACACCTGTAATCCCAGTACTTGGGAAGCTGAGGCAAGAAGATCACAGGTTCGAGACCAGCCCCAGAAATTTAATGAGACCCTCAGCAACTTAGCAAGCTGGGATGTAGCCTGGAGGTAGAATGCCCTGGGTTCAGTCTCCAGTACAGAAAAAAAAAGTAAACTACCAGGTAGCTGTGGTGGTACACACCTGTAATCCCAGGATTTGGAAAGCAAAGATAAGAGGATTGCAGGTTTGAATCCAGCATGCAGTAATTTAGCAAGACCCTGTTTCCAAAAAAAATGTTTTAAAGCTGGGTATAGTGGCACACACCTATAATCTAGCACTTGGGAGGCGGAGACAGGAACATCATAGGTTTGAGGCCAGCATGTGGTAACTTAATGAGATCCTGTTTCAAAATAAAAAATAAGAGTGGGAGTGTAGCTTGGAGGCAGAATGCCCGTAAGTTCTATCCCCAGTAACACACACACACACACACACCACACTGCTTCCCGGTGATAGAAAACAGATCTTGACACAGAAGAGTTGAAAGAAAACTGAAAAAGAAATAACTATGTGAGTCCATGTAATTTCCCTTTTTGCTTAAGATTGTTACTCAGGATTTGTCTTCTTTGCCTCTGGCAACACTGCGAGTGGGCCTGATGTTTCTGGGGCTTCCAGTCCTTCACTGAGCCCCTGCTGCCCTCAGCCCGGGGCGGGTGGGATGGGACGGGAGGTGGTGGCAGCACCCACATGGGGCTAGCAGAGTGGTGGCAGGGAGGCCCCGTGGGCTCACTCGCCCCCTTTCCTGCTCCCCACCCTCCAGGGCATTGCGTGGACCTGCCAGACACGGGAAAGTGCAAGGAGAGCATCCCACGCTGGTACTACAACCCTTTCAGTGAACACTGCGACCGCTTTACCTACGGCGGTTGTTATGGCAACAAGAACAACTTTGAGGAAGAGCAGCAGTGTCTCGAGTCCTGTCGTGGGATCTCCAGTGAGTTGGGTGGCAGGGATGGGGTGTGGAAGGGAGGCTGAACTCTGTCCCAAGGCCTAGGCGAGTCACCCCTGCATCCTGGGTGCCCACAATGGCGGTGGGAGAGGATGGCAGAGGGGAAAGGGCGCCAGAAGCAGCTGAGTCTCGCAGCACTTAGTGCTGACTGGTCTCTCCTTGCATCTTGTTGCAGAGAAGGATGTGTTTGGTCTGCGGCGGGATAACTCCATTCCCAACGTAGGTAAGCCCTGGTCTGTCCTGTGCCAAAGTGGATGGCAGGTATCAACTCAAGGAATCAACTCCACGTGATGGTTATGGCCACCTAAATGGTACTGAAAAGGATCCCGAGGTTACCCATAGGGACAGAGTTCTGTGATCAAATAGTGAAGCCTGGCTGGGCGTGGTGGTGCACGTCTGTAATCCTAGTACTTGGGAGGCTGAGACAGGAGGATCGCAGGTTCGAGGACATTCTCAGCAAGTAGTGAGACTCTCATCAACCTAGCAAAACCCTCTTTCAAAATAAAAATAAAATTGGGCTGGGGGTGTAGCTCAGAGGTAGAATGCCCCTGGGTTCAATCCCCAGTGCTCCCAAAATAAAAAAAAAAAATGAAGCCTGCCACGGGCAACAGAGACATGTACAGTAAAGTGCATGCCAGAGGCCCACGCCCTTCCCCACGCTCCCTGCAAGTAGAGTAACTTAGGGTAAGACTGAGACCCATCAGAATCCCTCTGAGCTCCCAGATGCAGCCAGTCCACTTCTCACATGCTGGTGGTCATGTGCTTCCACACCTGCCATCTGCCTGACCTGGCTCCTTCGGTAGAGTGGGCACGGGTGCCAGAACCAGGCAGAACCTTGGGAGCCCCTCATTCTGCTCCTTCTTCCCCCAGGCTCTGTGGAGGTCGCTGTTGCTGTACTCCTGGTCATCTGCATCGTGGTGGTGATAGCCATCCTGGGTTACTGTTTCTTCAAGAATCAGAGAAAGAGCTTCCGCAGACACCACCGCCGCCACCACCCACCCCCGACCCCCGCCAGCTCCACCATCTCCACCACCGAGGACACGGAGCACCTGGTCTATAATCACACCACCCGACCCCTCTGAGCCTGGGGCTCTCGCCAGCTCTCACCAGGCCCTGCTTCCTGCTTGCCAAGACAGAGGCCTGGACTGGAGGAAACTTTGAGACTAGACTCCTGCCTGTTTCCCAGATGCGCTCTGCCTCAGAAACCAGGGCTCCAGCCCTTTTGGAGGAGTCTCAGCTAAGTCAGGCCATTTGTTCCTGAGGAAGCTCAAGGGTCCGAGAGGAGCAGAAAACCCTTGAACCAGGAGTACTGGACATAGAAGGACCTGCCTGCCTAGGCGTTCAAAGGAAGTTGGAGTTTTGTGTCCTGCTCCAGCTGCCTGCCCCCACCCCATGGCGCTGGGAAAGAACCTGGGTGGTGTCAGAAGCTGGAGGCCCCAACTCTGCCTTCCACAGTTGCGCAGTCCAGGGCCGGGAGGAAGGACTTCCCTGTATAGTTAGTGCTGTAAAGAGTTGCTTTTGGGTGCTGGGGTAATAGCTCAGTGGTAGGGTATGTTCTTAGCATGCATAAGGCCCTGGGTTCCATCCCCAGCACCACACACTAAAAAAAAAAAAAAATTGCTTTTTGTTTATTTAATGCTCTGGAGGTGGGCGAAGAGTAGAAGGTGTTTGTCTTCCTCTGCCTTCTCTCTTTCTCTTCCCCCAAAATTGAGCTCTCTGCCCTACCTGGGCTAGACTTGCAGGCAGGACCAGAGCGGAAGGCTCAGTTGTACCCTGCATCCCCCACGCCCTGACCCCAGGGCTCTCCAGTGTCACCCCAACCCCCAGCTCACAGTGGAATACAATGGTCTGTAAGGGCTGGGGGTGTAGCTCATTGGTAGAGTATTTGCCCAGCTTGTTTGAGGCTCTGGGTTTGATCCCCAGCACCTCAAAAATAAATAACTGAAACTTAAAAAACAAAATGGTTGGTTTTGTGGGCCAAGAGGGACAAGGCCGCCATGGCGGGGGCTGAGGGGAGTGGAGGGGTGGATGGGACTGCTCTGTCCAACCGGTTCAGGCTTTGGCCACCCTGTTTAGCAGGTTTTGCCACCTCTCCCGAAACTGCCCTGGGCCCTGAGGGTGGAGAGCTGGGTAAGCTTGACCACCAGCGGGGAGGGGTGAGAAGGCCACGGGAGTAGGGGCACAGGGAGGCCACGGTGCTGGGCACAGGCTTGCACCCTGGCTCTTACCTCCGCCTGATCGGACCCAGGTCATCGGCTGTCCCCTTCCACCCACAGGAGCCTTGGCTTCACAGGAATGCAGCCCTTCCCCAGGCTCTGAGCTGCCCAGAAACCTTCAGTAGAAGTATCCTACCCAACCCACTCCTACATTTGTTCAAGCCACCTCCTGAGGCCAAAAATAATCATACCTTTAATTCATTAATTTATTCAATAAATTAATAGGAGCCAGACACTGCCAATCATTAAAAATTTGGTATTGGGCCAGGTGTGGTGGCACACACTTATAATCCCAGTACCTGTGAGGCTGAGACAGGAGGATAGCAGGTTCGCGGCCAGCCTCAGCTACTTAGGCCCTCCGCAACATAGTGAGACCGTTTCAAAATAAAGAATAAAATAGGGCTGGGGGTGTAGCTTGGAAGTAGAATCCCCTAGGTTCAATCCCCAGTACTGCCAAAAAAAAAAAAAAATTTGGTATTGGGCCAGGTGTGGTGGGGCATGCTTGTAATCCCAGTACCTGGGAGGCTGAGACAGGAGGGTGACAGGTTCGAGATCAGCCTCAGCAATGTAGTGAGACTCTAAGCAACCTAGCAAGACCCTGTTTCATAACCAAACCAAACCTGGTGTAGTGGTGCAGGCTTGTAATCCCAGTACTTGGGAGGCTGAGACAGGAGGATCACAGGTTTGCAGCCAGCCTCAGCAATTTAGCAAGGCCCTCAGCAACTTAGTGAGGCCCTGTTTCAAAATAAAAAGTAAAATAGGGCTGGGGGTGTAGTTCAGAGGTAGAATGCCCCTGGGTTCAATCCCCAGTAACTAACACACACACACACACACACACACACACACACACACACACACCACACCAAAAAACCAAAATAAATCAAAATAAAAGCAAGAAAGGGTATTGTCAAGAACAGCACATGTGAAGCACTGTTGAAATGTTTGACATGTATCAAGTTGGCTTGACACAACCCTGTGATGAAGGTACTATTATCCCCATTTTTTTTTTTTTTTTTTTTTTGCGGTACTGGGGATTGAACCCAGGGGCATTCTACCTCCAAGCTCCACCCCCAGCCCTATTTTTTATTTTTTATTTTTTATGTTGAAACAGGGTCCCACTAAGTTGCGGAGGGCCTCACTAAGCAGCTGAGGCAAACCCGGATCCTCTGGTCTCAGCCTCCCAAGTACTAGGATTACAAGTGTGCGCCACCATGCCCGGCTTTATTATCCCTTTTACAGGGAGAGTAACTGGTAGTGAAGGTCCTGAAGCCAAAGGTCCTGAAGCTGGTGTGGGAGGACCAAATCCAAACCCCAGCAGTATGGCTGAAGAGTACAGTCTCCCAGGACAGGTTTGGAGGTAATTGTGAGCAACTGAAGCACAACCAACATGAGTGTGCATGTGAAGTTCTCAGAGTGCAGCTCAGGGAGTTCCCATAGCTGTGCACATCTACAACCAACACGAGTGTGCCTGTGAAGTCCTTGGTGTGCAGATCAGTGAGTTCCCATAGCTGTGTACACCTACAACTGACACGAGTGTGCATGTCAAGTCCTCGGTGTGCAGCTCAGTGAGTTCCCATAGCTGTGCACATCTACAATCAGCATGAGTGTGCATGTCAAGTTCTCGGTGTGCAGCTCAGTGAGTTCCCATAGCTGTGCACATCTACAACTGACACGAGTGTGCATGTGAAGTCCTCAGAGTGCAGCTCAGTGAGTTCCCATAGCTGTGCACATCTACAACCAGCATGAGTGTGCATGTCAAGTCCTCGGTGTGCAGCTCAGTGAGTTCCCATAGCTGTGCACACCTCTGAGGAATCAGCACCTTCCTGCACGCCAGGACGGGCCGCCTTCAGATGGTAACACCTGTGTTTGTACCCACTGTGCTGTCCGCTGGGACCACCTCCCCTTTCTCATTCCTCAGCCTGAGCTCAAATCTCCCACCCCTATGCCCGCCCAGGTGGCTGTCACTCCACACTCCACACTCCTGTGTCTGCCAGCAGGACCCTGAGCACAGGGCACCCCTTCCTTTGTTTACCTCCCCCTCTTCCTGTAGGTGGCCTGCCAGCTCCTGGAGCCACAGATGGCATCTTAGTCATCTGGATGGCCAGCACCGATGTTCCCTCTGTGACCTCCGTTAATGGTAGGTGTTCAGTGAATGTTCAGTAGATAGATAGCAGGGGTGGGGCTCGTTCTCTTTGTTCCACTTCATGGGCCACCGTATTTTCCCTTCCTGACCTCGTACTTTGCGCGGCACTTGTCCATCCTTTGAGATTCAAAATAGACTGGATCCCTCTTCCAGTCCCCATTATCGCGGACTCTCTAGGAGCATTTACAGGGCTGGGTGATTAATGACTCAAAAGGTATCCCAGAGCCTACAACAGCGATCAATACAGACTAAGTGCCTAATAAGTGTTTGTTGGCCTGAAGTGAACCTCCTCTCTGGGAGAGACAGAGATCAAGTGAGACAGGCAAAGCACCATTCCTAATAACAGCTGCTGGGATACCAGCAGCGCGCGGCCGCGTCCGCTCCGGCTGGAGGAGGTGGGAGCTCACAGAGGCCGCTAGGGGGCGCGCCCATCACAAATAGGCGCTGAGTTCTGTTTCCTGCAAGGGTTTAGGGGAAGGTAAGTCTTCGACAGGTGGCAGGTGTGAGCAATGAAGGCCAAGAAGCAGCCCTTCTCTTCTGGAGTTTACAATCTGGAATGCAGGGAGCATGGATGCAAATACAGTAATAATTTGGTCCCCAAACCTCTCCCCATCACTTTCCCTGCTTCATCCCCACCCAATGACTCTCCGCTGAACTCTCATGCCTGTCTCCAGGCGTGCACGGCGGTTGCCTCTACCTCATATGCCACTTCGCCCCTGGAAAGTACCTACTTTACCCTATGCATGATGCAGCTCCAAAAGCTCCCCCTTGGCCGGGCCTGGTGGTGCACGCCTGTAATCCCAGTACTTGGGAGGCTGAGACAGGAGGATAACAGGTTCGAGGACATCCTCAGCAACTTAGTGAGACCCTGTTTCAAAATAAAAATAAAAAGTAGGGCTGGGGGTGTACTTTGGAGGTAGAATGCTCCTGGGTTCAATCCCCAGTACCGCCAAAAAAAAAAAAAAAGCTTCCCCTTGTTCCCCAGGTGGAGTTCATTGCTGCCCTGTCCACTTGCTCATGCTGATACAGACGAACCATGTCCCTGTGTCTGCCTTCATCTGAACAAGACCCTCAGGGCAGGCACTGGGCCTTATATAGCTCAGTATTCCCCTTTCCCAGCTCTGTTGGTGGATACTAAGTATAAATGGCTGTAGGAAAGAAGCAGAGGCTGGTCAAGTTATGGAGATTAAGGTTAAGAAATGACTTCATGGAGGTATTAAATACATGAACAAAGAGGGTCTTGAAGAGATACTTGTAAACCTGGTGTGGTTGCGTATGCCTGTGATCCCAGTACTTGGGAGGCTGAGATCACAGGTTCAAGACCAGCCTCAGCAGCTTACTGAGACCCTGTTTCAAAATAAAAAAAATAATTTACAAAAAAAAAGGTTAGAGGTATAGCTTGGAGATAGAATGTCCCTGGGTTCAATTCCTAGTAACACACACACACACACACACACACACACACACATACACACACACACACATATTTGTACACCCATAACGGCATTATTTATTATTTATTTAATTTTGGTGGTACTGGGGACTGAACCCAGAGGCACTCTACTACTGAGCTAACACCTTCACCCCCTCTTTTTTTTGAGACAAGGTCTCACTAAGTTGCTCAGACTGACCTCAAACTTGTGATTCTCCTGTCTCAGCCTCCCAAGTACTGGAATTACAGGCGAATGCCACTGCACCCCAGCAGCATTATTAACAATAACTAAAATGTGCAAGAAATCTGAATGTCTACAGATAGAAAAATGAGTAAGCAAAATGGAACACAAATAATACATAGGACGGAATATTAGCCTTGAAAAGGAAGTTTTGATGTATGCTACAACACAGATGAACCTTGACAATATTAGAGTAGGAGAAATAAACTAGCCACAAAAGACATACTGTATGATTCCATTCATACTTACATATATATTTGACTTAAAGTAGAATCATAGAGACAGAAAGGGTGGTGATTCTGGGGAGAGGGGAGAGTAGGGAGTAATTCTTTAATGGATATATTTCAACTTTTGTGTGTGTGTGGGTTGAACCCAAGGGTATTCTACCTCTAAGCTACGCCCCCAGCCCTATTTTTATTTTTACACTTATTTATTTGTTTGAGATGGAACCCAGGGGCTTTCTACCTTTGAGCTACACCCCCAGCCCTATTTTATTCTTTTTTTTAAATTTTGAAACAGAGTCTCACTAAGTTGGGAAGTGCCTCACTAAGTTGCTGAGGCTGGCTGCAAATGTGCAATCCTCCTGTCTAAGCCTCCCAAGTACGGGGATTACAAGTGTGTGCCACCACACCTGGCTCTATTTTTTTCATTTTGGAACAGGGTCTCACTAAGTTGTGGAGGCTGGCTGTGAACTGCGATCCTCCTGTCTCAGCCCCCCAAATGCTGGAATTACAAGTGTGTTCCACCACACCTGGCTTATATTTCAGTTTTGCAATATAAAAAGTTTTGCAGATGGATGGTGGTGATGATAACACATCAATATGATAATGCTACTGAAATGGACACTTAAAAGTAATTAAGATAAATTTTATGTTATGTGTACTTTACCACAATAAAAATAATTTGAAAAAAGTAAGATAAACAGGTGAATTTGGATGTGTGTTCCAAGCATAACAAAATCATAGCAAGTAGCCTGGTGTGGTTGCACATGTCTGTAAACCAAGTACTTGGGTATAGGAGGATCGCAGGTTTGAGGTCACGCTCAGCAAATTAGCGAGACCTTCAACGACTTAGTGAGATCTTGCTTCAAAATAAAAAATAAAAAGAGCTGGGGGTAGCTTGGAGGTAGAACACCCCTGGGTTCAAGCCCCAGCATCAAAGAAGAAGAAGAGCCGGACGTGGTGGCGCACACTTGTAATCCCAGTACTTGGGAGGCTGAGACCGGAGGATCGCAGGTTCATGGCCAGCCTCAGCTACTTAGTGAGACCCTGTTTCAAAATAAAGAATAAAAAATAGGGCTGGAGGTGTAGCCCGGAGGTAGAATGTCCCTGGGTTTAATCCCTGGTACTGCCAAAAAGAATAGAAAATAGGGCTGGGAGTGTAGCTCAGAGGTAAAATGCCCCTGGGTTCCATCCCTAGTTCAGAAAAAAAAAAAAAAAAAAGAAGAAGAAGAAGAGAAAAAAAGCATAGCAAGCAAAAAATAGGCAATACAAAAATAAATAACTAAGCAGTAGATATCTCAATTTTCATTTTTTGTGTGTGTGTTTTTGTGAGCATGCAGTACTGGGGGTTGAACCCAGGGCCTCCTGCACCTTGGGCAGGGGTTCTACCACTGAGCTATATCCCCAGCCCTCTGGGGCTTGCTCCGTTTGGGGGTGGTAAGCTGCTCAGTTGGTCTGGAAGTCCTGAGAAGGGAAGTAAGGATGTTGGTGTATAGAGGCCACTTTGGTGGACACCTGGGCATTGAGCGGGCAAAATCGTGAGCCAGACTTAAAGAAGTGGGTAGCAGGCCACATCACCAGAGGTCACACCACAAGGATGGGGACAGAGGGGCAAGACCAGATCAATGAGCCAAGGTAACCTGCAGACACAGTAGCTGTGCAATAAAAACTAGTCAAAGTCTTTGCACACTGGCAGCCTGCAGTCACGCTCTGACCAAATAGCGTTTTAATTTCATTAATTAGTTGCCAACATTTACAGGATCAGGGTTTTTATTTTTATTTTTATTTTTGGTGGTACTGGGGATTGAACCCAGGGTTGTTCTACTTCTAAGCTATACCCCCCCAGTCCTATATTTTAGTTTTTCTTTCTTTCTTTTTTTTTTTTTTGCGGTACCGGGGATTGAACCCAGGGGCGTTCTACCTCCACACTACACCCCCGGCCCTATTTTTTTTATGCTTTATTTTTTGAAACCGGGTCTCACAAAGTTGCGGAGGGCCTCACTAGGTAGAGAGAGAGAGAGAGAGAGACAGGGAGAGAGAGAGAGAGAGAGAGCTGAGGCTGGCCATGAACCCGGATCCTCTGGTCTCCGCCTCCCAAAGTACTGGGATTACAAGCGTGCGCCACCACGCCCGGCCTTTAGTTTTTATTTCTAAACAGGGTCCCACTAAGTTGCTGAGGACCTCACTAAGTTGTTGAGGCTGGCCTCAAACCTGCCATCCTCCCAATTATTGAGATTACAGACATGTGCCACCATGCCAGAAGGAAACTATTATTTTAAAAAATTTAGAGCTAAGCCGGGCGTGGTGGCGCACGCTTGTAATCTCAGTACTTGGGAGGCTGAGACAGGAGGATCGCAGGTTCACGGCCAGCCTCAGCTACTTAGTGAGGCCCTCCGCAACTTAGCAAGACCCTGTTTCAAAATAAAGAATAAAAAATAGGGCTGGGGGTGTCACTCTGAGGTAGAATGCCCCTGGGTTCAATCTCCAGAACCGCAAAAAAAGAAAAGAATGAAAAATAGGACTGGGGGTGTAGCTCAGAGGTAGAATACCCCTGGGTTCAATCCCCAGCACCACAAAAAAGAAAAAAAAAGTTAGAGCTAGGTATGATGGTGCATGCTTATAATCCCATCTACTCTGGAGGCTGAGGCAGGAGGATCCCAAGTTCATGGCCAGCCCCAGCAACTTAGCAAAACCCTGTCTCAAAACAAAATAAAAAGATCTGGGGATGTAGCTCAGTTCTTGCTAGTATGTGCGAGGCCTTGGGTTCAATCCTAGTATGGCATAAATAAATAAACAATAAAATCTATATTTCTAGCTTCTTGCAAAAATTTGGGGGGCCTGGCAATCTTGGGCCCACCTTCCTGCAGCAATCTAGGCACCGAGTTTGGGGTCCTTTTCAGTTGGGTAGGTGCTAACTGGTTCACGGTCCCCATCCTGCCTGCCACTCCCAGGGTTAGGTGCTTGCCTGGACCCTCACACAGCATTTAACTTTGGAACCCCCATCATCTTATCTCTTATAACCCATCCTGTTTTCCCCATATTAGGGATTTGTCCTTAAAACTTATTAGTTTTAACAGTTCAAATAAATACTGACAAAACTGGGTTGTTTCTCCCTGACCCATCCCTGCCCACTTAAACAAACAGCCCTGAATGCAGAGTGGTTTGCCCTATTGCATAAGAACATGCCCATCCCCACCCAACCGCAGCAAGACTGAAGCCTGGGAAGGTACTTTTAAGCTCCCCCAGGGAGGGGTTGTTGTCAATAGCCCCACCTGGAAGGCCAGCTTCAGCCCAGGGCGCCTCATCCCTCCCACAGGTGCTGGAGAGAGGTTCCTCTCCTTTCCCACCTGCAGTAGCTCCTGGGGGTTGAATCAACAGAGCCCAGAACCAGGAAGACCAAGAGAACAGAATGGGAAATAAGTGAAGAGGCCCCTTGTTGCGGAGTTATAAATAAATACATAAACGAAAAACCTGAAAAACGATATTTATTCAATCGTACACAGTATTATCTCTCATTGATAAAAATGACAGATGGTTTTTGTTTTATTCATCTTGTCAGTCTGCTTTTTTTTTTAAAAGCCAGGGATCCCATTTCGTTGTGCAGACTGTCCTCCAACTTGCAATCCTCCTGCCCCAAACTCCCAAGTAGCTAGGACTACAGGTCCCTGCCACCATGCCCAGTTTCAGTCTGCATTTTCTAAATTTTCTACAATGGATGCCTTGCTTTTGTAATAAGAATGAGTATTCAGATATATAAGAGAAACAAATCATCAAATCATGAACTCTGTGCTAGGACAGAGACAGGGTGAGAGGTAGAAAAGAAGGTGGAGCTTCTGGAGGGGGGGAAGGGAGCCATTCTAAGACCTGGCGACTCTGGGCTGTGCAGAGGGACAGCATGAGTCAGCAGAGCCTTCAGGTCTTCAGTCCTGGGAGCCTGGCCGCGCAGCTACGCCACCAACAGAAACAGGGACGAGGGGAGGAGGGGCAGTTTCGGGAGAACCAGGCAGAAGGTGAGGGGCCTCCAGCTATGGATGGAGACTGGTTTCATAGATTTTATTTAGTTGTTTGCTTATGTCTTACCTTATAAGGGAAAGATTTAAAGCAGCTTAACAGGGTCTATAAATTATGAGATAAAAGGGTATAAAGAATAAATAAGATTTTTAAAATTTTTTAATTAATTTTTGTGTGTGTGTGTGTGGTACTGGGGATTGAACCCAGGGGTATTATACCTCTGAGCTCCACCCCCAGCCCTATTTTATTTTTTATTTTGAAACAGGGTCTAAGCTGGGAGTAGTGGTGCACACCTGCAATCCTAGTACATGGGAGACTGAGACAGGAGAATCACAGGTTTGTGGCCAGCCTCAGCAACTAAGAGAGATTCCTTTTTAAAAAAAAATAGGACTGGGGGTGTACCTTAAAGGCAGAAAGCCCCTGGGTTCAATCCCCAGTACTAAAAAAAAAAAAAAAAAAAAAAAAAGCCAGATGTGGTGGTACACACTTGTAATCCCAATATTTGGGAGGTTGAGACAGGAAGGTTGCAGGTTCCCGGCCAGCCTCAGCAACTTCCTGAGGCCCTTAGCAACCTAGTGAGACCCTGTTTCATAACAAAAACATTAGCTGGGCATGGTGGCGCACGCTTGTAATCCCAGTACTTGGGAGGCTGAGACAGGAGGATCTGGTTCGCGGCCAGCCTCAGCTCTTAGTGAGGCCCTCCGCAACTTCGTGAGACCCTATTTCAAAATAAAGAATAAAAAATAGGGCTGGGGGTGGAGTTCGGAGGTAGAACACCCCTGGGTTCAATCCCCGGTACCGCAATAAAATAAAATAAAAATAAAATAAAATAAAATAAATAAAAGATCTGGGAGTCTAACTCATAGGTAGAATGCCCCTGAGTTCCATACACACACACACACACACACACACACACACACACACACCCCAAAACAAGGAGAAACATAAATAGGACCAGGAGTTAGGCAAAAACATGAGTTTTGCCAATTGTGGGCCATAATGGTAGCTGAGAGGTTCTGCACAGCCTAGAGGTGAGGTGTCTGGGCGACGGGCCCCTGGGTTTGGGAGAAACTGAGGAGTGGGCGAGATGACTGAGAGAGAAACAACGGACAGATGGACGGGGAGGGAAGGACGTGGGAAGGCCGGCAGAGCCTTGGGAGGAGGAAGAGGATGCAGAGGAGGAGGAGTCATAGGGGCTGCAGAGACCCAGCAAGAGAGAAGGTCAAAATGTGGCCCAAGGTCGCTGGCCATGGCGGATGGCTGAGAGGGCGGCGCTGGCCGATGGGCGAAGTGGAAGCAGGGAGAGGCATGGGGCAGACGCTGTCCTAGGTGTAGCAGGGAAGGTGAGCTGAGCCCTTGTCCTGGCCACAGGGTTGAAGGGAGAAGACTGGGTTGAAGGTTGAACATGCAGGTTGAAGGGAGGTGACCTGCATGGAGGGAGAGGCTGAAGGCAGAGGGAGAACCGAACGCTGATGCTGTAAAAAGGCTATATTGTTGACCCACTAACTCGCTTGGGTTTGTCTTCCCAGGGTGTGTTTTCTGACCCACTTATACCCTCCTGCATGATCCCCTTTGAGACCAGATTATATCTCGTGTTAGCCAGGCTGACTATGGGTCAGTCTGTGGACCCAAAGAAGGGATCCATGGTAGTCCACAAAAAATAAAGGAGCTAGACTAGATGGCAAGGTCCTTTCTGTCCCAAAACAATGACACTGGCCTCCGATTACAGGCTCGAGGTCCCCCTGAGTACAGAGCTGGGGGAAGCTGTCAGAGCTGAGGAGTTGAGGCCCAGAGGGTGACAGAGACTGCCCTGAGGTCACACAGCCAGTGGTTGGGGACACAGCTAGGTCAGGAAGCCAGTGTTCCAGAGCCCCAAACTCTGTGCTGTGTGAGTCTCATCTTCTTCAGACGACTGGGCCTTTGGCTTTGGTTTCTGTCCTTTCTCTGGAAGTGGGACAAAGAAGCCACAAGCCAAGAAGCTGTCAGGGCTGGTCCTGAGCGCAAGGAGGCTGGGAACCAAAGGTCCACACCCATGTAAACACAGACCAGCACTGATACCTCTTACTTGGCACTCAATAGCTTCCTCCAAATCAGTTCCCGGCTATTATCTTGCTTATCCCTGCAGGTCCCCTGGGAGCCAGGGAGGGGCAGAGAGTAGTAGCCCCACTTCACATCTGGGAGAAACTCAGACAAGAAGGAAGGCAGTAATTTGCCCAAAGTCACCCAGCAAGTCAGGATGGGGCTCAATGGGAGGCTGAGTCTTCCAGGCCCCGTGGGACAGGGGGTCAGCAGAGCACATGGCTTGTTGGCCAGGATGGGCGGGGGTGGGAGAGATGTGCACAGTCCGAGGCATCAAGGGTCCCCGTCTCACAAGGAGAGTGATCTCATCATCCCTGGAGGAGACCTATAGGGACAGACTCTGCTGGCTGGTGCAGGGGACGGGGAAGGAAGACAGGCAGGAACGGCAGAATATGCCAGAGAATCCCGGCCTGAGGGAGGAAGCAATCATGTGTCAGGTGTCCCTGGGTGGGGTCTGTAGCGCCTGCTTCTCTGCCAGCTTCAAGGGGTCCCAGAGAACTCTTATGTCCACACGGGGCCCAAAGGTTCCCCTGTTGCCCCTCACTACCAGAGATCCAGGGGGTATTTGGACACCTGGGGAGAAAGGCACCTTGGTACAGATAAGGATCAAGAAGGCAGGGAGCTGGTGACAGTGACTGAGCCCACCTCCCAGGAGTCACAGGTAGGGTGACTGAGCCTGACAGTGAGTTCCACAGTCATCCCAGCGATGGGCGCATCCTTCGGCCCCAGTTAGAGAAGAGCCCTGAGAGTGTTCCCCCGCAGAGGAGTCCTGCTCAGCGCTGACTTCTCCAGCTCATGACCGCCTAGTCTGTCCCCAAACCTGGCTTCCCAGCCCTGACTTCTAAGAGACCCATTTCTGGGAGAAGAACCCCTGCTCCTCACATGGAACATGGAGAAGAGGCCTGGATCCAAGGTCAAGAAACTCAGGACCCTAGCTGGGCATAGTGGCGCACACCCATAATCCCAGTACTTGGGAAGCTGAGACAGGAGGATCGCAGGTTTGAGGACAGCCTTAGCAATTTAGCGAGACTCTTAGTAACCTAATGAGAACCTGTTTCAAACAAAAAAATAAAAACGGAGCCGGGTGTGGTGACGCATGCTTGTAATCCCAGTACTTGGGAGGCTGAGACAGGAGGATCTCAGGTTCGTGGCTGGCCTCAGCAACACAGTGAGGCCCTCTGCAACTTAGTGAGACCCTGTTTCAAAATACAAAATTTTAAAAAAGGGCTGGGGGTGTAGCTCAGAGGTAGAATGCCCCTGGGTTCAATCCCCAGCACCACAAAAAATAAAAATAAAAAAGGGCTGGGGGTGTAGCTCAAACACTCTTGGGTTTAATCCCCAATACAAAAAAAAAAAAAAAAGGTGAGAGGAAGCGAGAAAAGGGAGAAAAGGGAAAGAAACAAACTCAGGACCACCAAGGCCCAGCTCTGCTTGAACTTGGTCTATTGCTCTGTGCTTCAGTTTCCTCATCTGAGAACAGGAGCTCATAAAAGCCATCTGGCCTATGCTCTAGTTCAGTTGTAAGGACAGAAGGCAACACTGAAGGCTACGAGGCTTCCTAAGCATCACTGCGTATGGGAGCAGAAAGCAGCGATGCCCAGCCCCAGGAAGTCACTCCCTGTTGTTGCCAGGGGTGACTCATGTGGCCCCCTGGCTGAGTTCCGCTCAGCGGGATCTGGCCCCAGCCCAAGGAGGGCACTGCTGGAGCAGCCTGCTCAGAGTGGGGTTTCCTGGCAGCTGAGGCACAGTGGGCAGGTCTGACCTGTGCGAGCTGCGGTTACTGCCTGGGGCCAGGGCTGGTTGCAAAAGGGGCTGGTGCTCCCGACGCAGTCGGCTCTCGGTCTCACTCACTCTTGAGCTGGTTCCCAGGAGAACCGGGAGCTCAGTGAGGGTGCGTCACCTCTGCCCTGGGCACTACTCTGCTCCCATGGGGAAAGCAAGGACACGGCTCCTTCAGGTGTGTGTATATGCACTCACGCTGACACCAGCCCAGGCCCAGCATGCACACCCAGCACGAAGATGCTAGGGAAGTGTTCTACCACTGTGCTCCATCCCCAGCCCTTGATACACACTCCTAAGGACAGGCGTGATGCAAACACATGGACATATACACATTCTGCATAAAATAGCCACTGGCATTT
Organism: Glis glis; assembly: GCA_004027185.1. Classification (NCBI taxonomy): domain Eukaryota; kingdom Metazoa; phylum Chordata; class Mammalia; order Rodentia; family Gliridae; genus Glis; species Glis glis. Next base: position 4,524 of record PVJS01030782.1, on the reverse strand, counting down.
ACACAGACACACAGCCTTGCACATATGTGGAATTACTCAGAGTTTTGCACAAAGACAATACACGAGCAAAATCAGGGACATAAAGGTACAGGAACACAAATATATATGCACCTTGTCATTATTTAGTATTTATTGAACATCCACAATCTACTAGTTATGCTGCAACAGAAAAAGACCCCCCACGTAGTCATGACACACACAGAAACCCAAGCTCCCCTGTAGGATCCACTGGGGATTATTCTGGGGCCCAGTCGCCAAGCCAATGACAGAGACCTTTTTATCCTGTAGGTGGCCAGTGACCCAGAGCAGAAAAAAATGATCAATTGTGGATGTAGTGTCATTTATAATAGAAAAAAAGTTAAAGGAAGACAACCTAAATGTCCCCAAATGAGGATTTAGTTAAAGAACTTAAGGTCAGGGTGAGACTGTAAGCAAACATACACATATAGTTATAGCCTCATGATCAGAGTTTACAACAACATGAAAAAAACACTGTTAAAATCCTAAATGAGCTGGGCGTGGTTGTAATCCCAGTACTTGGGAAGCTGAAGCAGGAGGATCACAGGTTCAAAGTCAGCCTCAGCAACTTAGTGAGACCCTCTGCAACTTAGTGAGATCCTGTTTCAAAATAAAAAATGAAATAGGGCTGGGGGTGTAGCTCGGAGATAGAATGCCCCTGGGTTCAATCCCCAGTACAACGGCAAAAAATAAATACATGAATAAATAAATAAATACGTAAATCCTTATTGAAAAAATAAAAATACAAAATCATATATAAGCATGATCATGAAGAATGTCTTTAGGAGTTAAGACTGTGGGCCTTTGTGTGTATGTGTGTGCACGTGCATGTGTGCTGGGGATTGAACTAGGGGTGCTCTACCACTATGCTAGATCCTTATCCCCCTTCTTCTTTTTTTTTTCTTTTGTACTGGGGATGGAACCCAGGGACATTCTACCTCTGAGCTACATCCCCAGCCCTATTTTGTTTATTTTTTATTTTTTGTGGCACTGGGGATTGAACCCAAGAGAAATTTTACCTCCGAGCTACACTTCTACCCCTATTTTATTCTTTATTTTTGAAACAGGGTTTCGCTAAGTTGCGGAGGGCCTCAGAAGTAGCTGAGGCTGGCCACAAACCTGCGATCCTCCTGTCTCAGCCTCCCAAGTACTGGGATTACAAACACGTGCCATCATGCCTAGCTGATCCCTATCCCTTTTTATTTTTTTATTCTCACTAAGTTGCCCAGGCTGGCCTCAAAACTGCAATCCTCCTGCCTCAGCCTCCTGAATAGCTGGGTTTAAAGTGTGTGCCACCATATTGGATGATTTTTTTTTTTAAGTGTGAGAAGGTAAACTGGGGATAGAACCCAGTGATGTTCTATCACTGAGTTATACTCCCAGCCATCTATTTATTTATTTATTTATTTATTTATTTATTTATACTGAGGATTTAACCCAGGGGCATTCTATCTCCAGTCCTATTTTATTTTATTTTTAAAATTTATTTATTTTTGTGTGTGTGGTACTGGGGATTGAGCCTAGGGGCATTCTACCTCTGAGTTATACCCCCAGCCCTTTTTGTTTTTTATTTTGAAACAGAATCTCACTAAATTGTGGAGATCATCACTAAGTTGCTGTGTCTGACTTCTAATCTGTGATCCTCCTGTCTTAGCCTCCCAAATACTGGGATGACAGGTGTTCGCCACCACACCCAGCTTATTTTTTATTTTGAAACAGGGTCTCACTAACTTGCTGAATACCTCACTAAGTTGCTGAGGCTGGCTTCAAACCTGTGATCCTCCTGTATCAAGCCTCCCAAGTACTGGGATTACAGGCATGGGCCACCACATTCGGCTTGATTTTTTTTAATATGTTTTTATTGGTGCATTGTAGTCTCACATCACAATATCAGTTTGGTGTTAACATACATGCACACAGCTCTTGGTGTACCTCCTCCCCCGCCTCCCCCCCTCACATGTAGCACTGAGAATGATGTTGGTATAATCTCATATGTACACATTGTTTATGATAGTATTCCATAGATTCACTTGATTTTTTAATTTCTAATTCTTTGGATTTTCTTTCTTTTTTTGTTTTTTGGATCTGGGGAATTGAACCCAGGTGCATTCTGCCTCTGAACTACACCCCCAATCTGGTTTTATTTCTTATTTGGAAACAAGGTCTCACTAGGTTGCTCAGAGCCTCACTAAATTGCCGAGGCTGGCTTTGAACCTGCGATCCTCCTGTCTCAGCCTCCCAAGTACTGGGATTACAAGCGTTCACCACCATGCCCTGCAGACTGGATTTTCTATTTTTTTCTGGGTATTTATTATGGGAAAAATTAATGTTATTTTAATAATTAAGGGTTATACAGACATTAAAAACAATTTACAATGATAATCTAAGAATACATATATATATACACATACATATATACATATACATACATTGTATGTATAAATATATACATATAGCCGGGCGTGGTGACACACGCTTGTAATCCTAATACTTGGGAGGGTGAGACAAGAGGATCACAAGTTCGAAGCCAGCCTCGGCAATTTAGCGAGGCCCTCTGCAACTTCGACCCTGTTTCAAATAAGAAATAAAATCAGGCTGAGGGTATAATTTGAAGGTAGACTGCCTCTGTGTTCAATCCCCAGTACCAAAATATATATATTATATATAAATTGATAAATATATATATATCCAAGTAATATAATATTTTATCCAAATAATATAATTTTTATTTTATCCAAGTAATATAATAAATATTCCTGTGTGTGTGGTCTTGGGGATTGAACCCAGCAACATTCTACCTCCAAGCTACACCCCAGCCCTTTCTATTTTTTGTTTTGAAACAGGGTCTTGCTAGGTTGATGAGTCTGGCTACATTGCTGAAGCTATCCTTGAACCTGCAATCTTCTCGTCTCAGCCTCCCATGTACTGAAATTACAGGTGTGCACCATTACACCTGACCATAAATATTCCTTTAAATGTAGATTTAAGGTTCTAGGGGTATAGCTCAGTGGTAAAACATTTGCTTAGCACACTCAAGATCATGAGTTCAATCCCCAGCACTACAAAAATAAATAAATAAATAAATAAATAAACAAACGAATGAATGAATGAATGAAGGAAGGAAGGAAGGAAGGAAGGAAGAAACCAAACAAACTGTTCCAGAAAAGTAGAAAGACTATATTATATAGACACAGAACCAGAGAGCCAGTGGGTTTGGAACCGAAGAGGTAAATTCCTCTCATCCTGCACAGGTTTGGGTCCCAAATCTCTGAGGTCCTTTTTGGTACCTGAGAGGACATTGTACCTCTGAGCTACACCCCCAGCCCTATTTTATTTTTTATTTTGAAACAGGGTCTCGCTAAGTTGCTGAGAGTATTGCTAAATTGCTGAGGCTGGCTTCAAACCTGTGATCCGCCTGTCTCAGCCTTCCAAGAACTGGGATTACAGGTGTGTGCTGCCACACCTGGCTTCCGAGGTCCTTTTCAGGAAGCCACTTAGGCCTCAATGTTCAGGCCTCGCTGACACAAACCTGCGTCTGAACTTGACTATCAAGGTCTCCCCTAGGACTTGCTGGCTCTTTATCCTTCAGCCCATAAGGGCCAACAGCAAACACTGCCTGAGCTGCCTGAGCCCAAGACCCCGTGGGAATGTGAGGGGCATTAATAGGAATTTCTTGCTCTCTCTTTCTTTCTCTATTTGGCTGGGGAGATGTGGCTTGGGGATCTAGCAAAAGCCAAGACTTGGAGTCAGTCCAGAGATAGCTGGGGCTCGCCAGGCCAAGCTGGTCCCGGCCGGCTGCTGTCAGATGTGAGCAGGCTTTGAATGCGGAAAGAGGGGTTGGGAGGTGATCGAGGTGATCACAACTGTGAGAAGCAGTAACAGTTTTGAGCTGGAAGGTGCCAGAGGGAGGTGGCCGCTGGGGTGAACAGGAGTGGGGAGCCCCATGGCAGGCATGTAGAGGTAAGGCTGATGGAGGTCCTGACCAAGCTCGGTGACCTGGCAGGAGAGGAGGCTTGGGGACCAAGGCTTCAGTTTGGGTAACACGGATGTACTTGTACCACGAGAGAATTAGGGAAGAAACAGAGATCACTACTGAGGCTTCCTCCCCCACCTCATCCACCTCCAAGGCCTTCAGAACAGTTTGAAAATCTCTGGTCCAGTCAGTCCTGCGTCCTTCATTTTGCAAATAAGGAAAATGAGGTGCAAAGAAGGGAAATGATTTGCCCATGGTGATGCTTGGTGTCAGAGCCTGAATTTAAAGTGGTTTCTGCCCTAGAGGGGCGTGTGCCAGGCTAGGTCAACAGCTGGCCATAGAGCAGGGGTTTGAAACCCTGAGTCAGCTGTCATGGTGTAGCTCAGCAGCTCCACCAGAGGGGACAAGAGGACAAAAGGAGGCGAGATGGCTGGCACTCTGGGAGATGGGAGGCAGACAGTCTTGGCTAAAACTAAACTTGGGGATTATGTGAGGTTTCACTTGGCTAGGATTTCTTTCCCTCAGCTATGGTG
>PVJS01030781.1:0-23876 GCA_004027185.1 Glis glis | reverse complement strand
CCCGGATCCTCCGGTCTCCGCCTCCCAAAGTACTGGGATTACAAGCGTGCGCCACCACGCCCAACTACATATTAATTATTAATAAATTCTTCTGTAACTCCTTCAGGAATAGATTCAAAAGGCATTTTGAAATCCCACCAACTAACTTTTAACAAAATAAATAGATGCTCAACATATCTCCTTAATAGATTTTATAAATACTGCTATTAATTAATAAAGCCAATCAAAACAATAGTCAGTTAAGCCAGGTGCAGTGGTGCATGCCTGTAATCCCAGTACTTGAGAGGCTGAGACAGGAGGATCACAGGTTCAAGGACAGCTTCAGAAATGTAGCAAGACTCTCAGCAACCTAGTGAGACCCTGTTTCAAAACAAAAAATAAGAGCCAGGCGTGGGGGCGCATGCTTGTAATACCAGTACTTAGGAGGCCGAAACAGGAGGATCGCAGGTTCGTGGCCAGCCTCAGCTACTTAGTGAGGCCCTCTGCAACTTAGTGAGACCCTGTTTCTAAGTAAAAAATAAAAATATAGGACTGGGGCGGGGTGTGGCTCGGAGGTAGAATGCCCCTGGGTTCAATCCCCAGCACCAAAAAAATAAAATAAAAAGGGCTGGGGGTGATGTAACTTGGAGGTAGAATGCCCTGGATTCAATCCCCAGTACTACAAAAAAAGAAGAAAATTCAGTTAAATAAAACAAGTGTCAGTTTATTAATATACTGATGGTTAGTGCACATTTTCCAGCAGATTAATTTTTATTCACTCCCTTAACTAATGCATTTTCAATATGCAAAGTCCTTTGTTAGGTGCTGCACTAAGTTAAGATATTACAATAATTTGTTCATGTTCAATACACGGGTATTGTGCATGCTTGCAAATATAACTGCAAGACCAATGCACACATTTAAAAAACCATGCTATGTTTAAACATTGTGTGGACTCTATGTGCCTGTCCCAGACTCTCCATCACAGGTGAATGTCAGCTTTCCTACCAGAAGTTCCTCTACCATTGCAGAGCTGGTATATAAATCGCTTCTTAAATCTTGTGGCATCTCAGCTTTATTTTGTTTCCTTCTGTTTATTTTTAGTTCCTCTGGCTGCATAAGTGCCCTATCATTTATTCTTTACAGATGTCTTCTTCTTTATAGTTATGCTCTTAACATAGGTGTACCAGTGGTGACCTGTGTGTTAATCCTATTCTACAAATAAATTTCATGTGAGAATCACAGAACATGCTAACAGACCTGGAGTGTAGAGATGCCAAGGAAATAGAAAAAGCAAATTACTACCACCACCTTTTCATAAGCCTTTTATTGGCTGCAACTTAATATTTCAGAAAGGGCATCATAAGTCTGTAAACTTCCCCCAAATGTATCCTAATTCCCTTTTCCATCCTTATGATCTGCCTGGATCAAGCATGGGTTGAGATCATTTGACATTCATTCTGTTTTATTCTCTGACTATTGCAGATGTCTAGTTTCAGTAAGTGTATGTGTCAGTGTGTTCTCTTCTGGGTATTTCTCATTAGAACCTCAGTCTCCTCAGACTTCTCTTTGTGCCTCCGTGCAAACTCTATGAGCAGTCTATAATCTTCCCTATCTTCTTTAGTTCCCTCAAACTGTATTCGGTTAAAATATCCCATATCCTTACATCAGTCTGGGTTCCAGCAGGAGAGGGAATGGTGCACTCAAACTGGATAACTAAGCAGTTTAATAAAGTGTGTTTGCAAAAAGAATAAGCAGGGCTTGGAGAAAAAGCAACGGATGCCACTGGATCCCAAGACAAGCAACAGAAGAAAGAAGTGACTGCCCAGGGGGAGACTGGGGCTGCCCTCAAACTCTACAGGGCTGGGCTGAACCCATTGGGAGCCCTGGGACTAAAAGCCCTGACCCCACCCCGCTGGTGCCTCTCATTGGTAGAACACAGGGGATGCTCAGGAGTGCAGTTCATTCAAGTCAGTATCCTCACAAAGTTAGAGAATGTGGAGAATGGGTTTAAGGAGGCAAATTTAAAAATATAGAGTACAAGCCTGAGGTAATGTTGATATTTTGAAGGAAAAAATAGTGCTAGTGTTTTCCCCATGATTGCCTATTATACCTCACCCTCTCTCTTCTTCCCTACTTCCTCCCCTCCTTCCCTCTTCTCCCCTCCCACCTTCCCCTCCCCCCTCTGAAAAATTCTAACTCCCAATTCAATTTGTAATCACCATACCTGTGTGTGTGTAGCTCTATTCTCCTGGAAGATGCGTATAATACACAGTATGTAATTTAAATATAGGTGTCAAATGCTGATGAATACAAAGACAAAATTAAGAAAAAAGTGGAAAGGTTGAAGGTGTAGTTCAGGAGTAGAGAGCTTGCCTCAAATGTGCAAGGTCCTGGGTTCAATCCACAGCAGAAGAAAGGAAGGGAGGGAGGAAGGAAGGAAGAAAAGGAAGGAAGGAGGACAGGCCAGATCACAAAGGTAGCGGACATAACAATGGGGCCTTGTAGGTCATTGTAAGGACTGGGTTTTACTCTGAGAGAGAAATCCATTAGAGGATTTGAGCACAGGAGTAAAATTATCTAATATAAAACTTCAAAGGATCATTGTGGGTGCTGTTTTGGAGAACAGACTATGAGGGTCAAGGTGGAAATAGGGACACTCATTAGAAAACTACCACAGTTATCCGAGCGAGCAATGACAGTGATTTGGACTAGAATGGAAGCAAAGAAAGTGGCAGGAAACCAGTGCATGTTGACTGCATCTTGAAGGCAAAAACAACAGGACTTCTTGTCAGAGTTGAGTGTAGAGTATAAGAGCAAGGGAAGGGGCACTGAGGAGCCCAGATTTTGTGGCCTGACACTTAGGAAGATAGTCACAGTTATAGGGAAAAATTTTTTGAGGAAAGACCAGAAATTTGGTTAGAGAAACCTGTTAGACATTCAAGTAGAAATGTCAAGTGAGCAATGTGTGTGTGTGTGTGTGTGTGTGTGTGTGTGTGTGTGTGTGTACCTCATATATTATATATACATACATATATATATGATATATATATATATGTATGTATGGAATTAAGGAGAAAGGCTTGTAACAGAGATAAAAATTTGGAAGCCCTCCACATATATATGGATGATATCACTGAGGGAGTCAGTGTGGCTAGAAAAGAGAAGAGAACCAGTGAATTAAACCTAAGAACTGAAATATTTAGGGAAGAGATAGGAGGAAGAATTGGTAATGTGACTGAGAAGGAGAAGCCAATGAAACAATCAAATAGAAAAAAAAAAAAAACAGGAGGGTAGAATGTCCTAAAAGACAAGTAAAGGAAATGTTTTGCAGAAGAGGGAGTGACAAGTTGTCAGTTGTTGTTGAGAAGCCAAGAAAGTGAAGGACTGATTAACCATTAAATTTAGAACATGTAAATCACCAGTGATCTTGAAGTTGAGAGTGAATACTCTATTGGAGTGATTTCAAGATCAACTGGAAGCACTACTAAAGACAAGGAGAACAGACAAGTCTTTTGAGGAGTTTTACCATAAATGGGAACCAAGAAGTGGGGCAGGAGCTTACGGGGGTGTGGGATTGCCTGCCTCGTTTGCTCACTCTGTCATTCTCTTGAACACACCCTCTCAATTCAAACCCTATCACCCTCTCTCTCATCCCGATTCCTGATTTCACTAAGAGAGAATGGAAACAATAAGAAAGTACCATCCCATGTTGCTAGTACCACGTCTACCCACATCTTTATATATATGACATCAAACAAGTTGGCTCAGTCTTATGCTTTTCTACAATGGTATTCAGCTATGCAGTGCAGAACGGACCAGGAGAAGTATTATATTAACCTGGACTGGAGGTGTGTTAGGTAAGAAAAATGAAGGGTGTTGGAGACAAAGACAAAATAATTATACAATTAAAACTATGATACATTATAGTTCCTGAGGGCATAACAACTGCCCTCCTGTCAAAGCCAGGGTCCTCCCAGGCTAGTAGAATGACACAGTCTTGGCAGAGACCCAAGAGGCAGCAGCTCCATCAGCCTCAAAGTTGAGGGATGGACTCAAATTATGCAGCTTCCCTTCATCATTTATTCTACATCTAGCCTCTACACCTACCCAAACCTTTCTATTTTCAGTCTATATCCACCTTTGGAGTAATGTGTTATCTTTTCAATATGTAAAGTAGCTTTCTGTTTCATTTTACTCTTACATGGGTTAGCCTTAATTATAATGGGAAGAAGACGATTGCTCAATATGTACTATTCATGATCCCTGTCATAGTATTCCATTATCATCTTTCCAGAATGAAAAGCCCCTATTTTAGCCTGATTATACTTAGCAGTGCAAAGCACACCTGACATCCCTGACGTGCAAAATATGGCCACAGTTTATATTCACTTCCTTACTCTTTAAGCACCTTTTGAACGAAATATTATATTCACATCCTATTAGCCATTGGGGCATAGAAGAAGAAAGTCCCCTACTTTGAGGAAACTCTTAATCAAATATGCAATCTATAGGTTGATGTGGGATGAACAAGTGAGGAGCCAGAGAAGGGGAGAGAAGAACAAAAACAGAGGACAATATTATCTGGACCTCATTGCTCAAAGACCTACAATGTAATTGAGAGAAAACACAACCCAACAACAAAGAACTTTGAAGGCACAAAGCCTAAACTTTGGAAATATTTAAATGAAATATTTAACCTAATTTTATTTCTTGAGTAACAAAAAAACAACTGCATGAATTAAAAAGTAAAACATTGTGTTAAGTACTCAGTATGTAAGTAGTGTGCAAAAAGCATGTGCTCTATTTGAAAAATGCTGTTTGGAGCAACAACCGCTCTATATACTCACAACTGGTGCTCTTAACAAGCCTGCTATCTCCAGAGGCACAAAGCCACGGCTGAGAGCTGAAGCCAAGAGCAGGAATCCGAACAGACATGAACTCCCATGGGGGAGAACGGTTTTCTATAATCTTTCTAAATAATCTTAAGACCAGCTTCTATGGACCCCTTAGGACTGGGACCCTAATAAAGTGCATAGACTATGAAAGCTATTTATAAAACTTTTCTGAGAAGGTTACACAAATATATTGTCTCAGGCACTGTGTAACTAAAAGTTATAACCTATTCCTTAGGGGATATCTGAGTTTTAACAGATCTTAAAACTATCTTTATGTAGGTTGGAGTCTTAAAAAAACAAAACAAAAAAGTAATCCTATTATATTATTTTAAAATATTATGTAGGTGGGTATATATTTAAATTTGCTGTGATAATTCTCTATCATCATAATAATAACCATTACCCTTCATGTTCCAGACACTGGGCTAAGAACTTTATATACATCATCTCAGTTAATCCTCACAAAAACATTATAAGACAGGTAGTATTATTCCTATTTTGGAGAAAAAGAATTGAGTTCATAAAAGCTAAATGACTTCTCATGTCCTCACAATCACTAAAGGGCAAAGCTGGGGTTTACATCCAATCCCCCTGAATATCATGAAGCCATTGTGTGCTCAACAACCGATAGATTGATAGATAGACAGACAGACAGATATAGATTTTTAAAGTCAATTCATTCCCCTTTCCAAATTATCACTTTTCAAATGGATTGATATGGACATCATATTTTACTAATCAATCTCTTGCTGCCCAGTGGTTAGCTGTACCAATACACCAAGAATATCTGTCAAATATTCTACTTTCATGTCAAAAGAGATGAAAATTATTACCAGTATCTTCGTTCACAATTACTTACTGAGGAAAAAGAAAGGTGGAATAAGTTTTAAGCTTGTATATGCCCTTCTCCACTATTTATGGAGCCCAGAATAAATCTGACTGCATTATGATTAAGCATCCATGGTTTTCATTTATTCAAACTCACACTCAACTCATTATTTCTGATATAGTAACCCTGCCAGTGATCTAAGCTGCCAAGTAGTAGACTAAATTTCAGGTTCACCTTTGGGTCTCTGGTGAACCCATAAAAGCTATATTTATGTATTTGATAGCCTCAAATTTTAATGGAAAAAGAGTTAGCCTATTAATAAAATGTTCTGTGTAGTACACACAAGTCAAATGTATGTCATTATACAAGGGTTATTTTCTCAAAATAGAATTTTAAAAAGCAATCATTACCCAAAGCAGATTATATACAGACATGAGGAAATTAAAACTCAAAGGTTAATTAAAATGAGCAACAGAAATCCATCTAGAAAGGCGGGGTTTGGGGAAATATCATCTAAACCAGACTTCTAGGCATACAGAATGTTAAGTGAAGACAAAGGCTGAAATGCCAGCCTCCCGCTCAACAGCAAGCCTTCCACGCCGTCCCTTACGAGCAGGGTGAAGAGCTCACACAGGCATCGAGACTCATCTATGTAGGCCTTCATTTGCTTCTCTTTTTCTTAAACAGTAATTTTTTTTTAATTTTCAGGTAGTCTTCCAATAGCTGGTTACACTTCCTGAAGGAAGCTAAGAAAGATGATAAAATCTTTACAAATAAAACACGCATAAACTTGTGTACAGATTTTTTTTTTTTGCACTAGGGATTAAACCCAGAGGCATTCTACCTCTGAGCTACATCCTCAGCCCTATTTTATTTTTTATTTGGAAATAGGGTCTTGCTAAGTTGCTAAGGGACCGCACTAAGTTGCTGAGGCTGGCCACGAACCTGCAATCCTCCTGTCTCAGCCTCCCAAGTACTGGTATTACAGGCATGCACCACTACGCCCCACTTGTACAGATATATATTTTCAAATTATTTCAGCAAAAGATATCCAGTTTGGTATCGAGCTCTGTATTCCTTAGATGTTGCCTCCACAAGGAGAGGTACCAAACTGGATACTAAAAAGTAGTTGAAGCCTTGAGGCCCACAGACTGGCATCTAACCATTTCCTCTCCTGCACTATCAGTTGTGACAAAAAATATAAATATGTATTTTTATTGACCTGAGATCCAAGTTTTCATTCATTATTATTAAGATATACTTATAATTTTGAGAAGAAATAAAAATGAGTGTATAGTATTCTTAGAAAACTACTACTCCATAAAAAATAAGAGATTAAAAATCCCACAGCTGTAGAGTCAAGCTCTTTGTTACCCATGCACAGCTTTCTAAATCCCATAAAAATCTCAACATCTGACCCATTTCATTTTTACAGGAAAGGACTATTACCCTGGAAAATATGCGTAAAAATCTGCAGCATTCAGAGGCATTAAACAGTTTTACCTCGCATTTGTTTCCTATGTCTCCTACATAGGAAGCATACATTCCTAGGTCCTCCACACGGTAGCACCTGCTGCTGTAACTCTGCTCTCTGTCAGCTCTGACCTTCTCTTTTTAGAAGGGATTGATTTGAGCCCCTTTTCTGAACTGCTGAAGTAATGCTGCCATCTCCTGTTCACTGCACAGAATGTAATGAAATTACCCTCCAAGGGAATGGAACAAAAGCTTTAAAACTATTTTATTCAAAATGACAATGAATAATTTTGTTTTAAATTGTGTGTGTGTGTGTGTGTGTGTGTGTGTGTGTGTGTGTGTGTGTGTGTGTTTCCTGGGGATTGAACCCAGGGGCATTTTACCACCTAGATACACCCCTAAAGCTATTTCATTTTTTATTTGGAAACAAGGTCTCACTAAGTTGTTGAGGGCCTCGCTATGTTGCTGAGGCTGGCTTCAAACCTGCAATCCTCCTGTTTCAGCTTCCCAAGTACTAGGATTACTGGCATGAGCCACCACACTCAGCTTAATTTGATATGTTGTAATAGAAGTTTTTCTAAAGGAATTTTAGAGTTTTTATCTAAACAATAAACTAGTAGTTCTGATTTTTCTGAATATTTGTTTGGACATTACCAAAATTTCAATAATCTATTTTTATAATATAAACATAAAACATTAAAAAAATCATGTTCATTGATTTTTTTAAGATTAGCCTAGGTGTTCTCAGAAAATTTCTTTTTCTCCAACAATTCCAAATCTATACTCACAGAGATGAGAGTATGGTAAATGTAACAATGACAGAAATTACTGTTTTATTTTGGAATTTTACAAAGCAGTTACAAAAAAATAAGATAACTTTTTGAACATTTTTTTTCAGCCGGGCGTAGTGGTGCACGCTTGTAATTCCAGTACTTAGGAGGCTGAGACAGGAAGATTGCAGGTTCGTGGCCAGCCTCAGCAACTTGTGAGGCCTTCTGCAACCTAGTGAGACCCTGTTTCAAAATAAAGAATAAAAAGTCGGGCTGGCGGTAGAGCTCAGAGGCAGAATGCCCCTGGATTCAATCCCCAGTACCACAAAAAAAATGATAATAAAAAATTTTTTTTCATCTCTAAAAATCTTACAATTTGAAAACACACCCACCAGAAGTCCCTATCTTCAAAACAGTTTCCCTTTGCCCTTGTTATTGCTTTAAACCACAACACTCAGTAGTAATGCAATCATGCTCCATAGGTTTTTGGGAATAGGAATTGCATCCTAGATTAGAATGTCCATCCATTAAAGAACAATTAAGAGACACTTTTCTTCTATGTATAAAAAAAAGAAAAGTCTAGCTGGGAGTGGTGGCACATGCTTGTAATCCCAGTACTCGGGGGTCGGAGACAGGAGGATCAGGGTTCGCGGCCTGCCTCAGCTACTTAGTGAGGCCCTCTGCAACTTAGTGAGACCCTGTTTCAAAATAAAGAATAAAAAATAGGGATGAGTGTGTAGCTCGGAGGCAGAATGCCCCTGGGTTCAATCCCCAATACCGCAAAAGAAAAAAAAAAGTCTGATTCCCCTACCTATCAACTATCGGTGCTAATCTTCCTCAATTAAAGTAGTTATTTATAACCTTTTCTTGAAAATTAAAACGATTTACTCTATTTAAAGAGCTAGCTATAGTTGTTTATAAAATATATGTTCATTATACACTTCTTCCCCTTTCTTTACAGGCCGCTCTTTGGCCCATGAATTCACCTGTGTTGCTCCTCCGTTGCAGGTCCCTGGCTCCCAAGGCTGCGCCATTCTCAACCACTGCTGCTGGCCTGGATGATACGGAGCAAGCGCAGCTCAGGAGGGTACGGCCTTACAAACAGAGGGCCTGTGGAAGACTGTTTGTACAATTTGCCTTTGTATAAGCATTCTTCTAAATCTGTATATGCCTCTTATGGAAACCAAATGAATTGACATTTTTAGTTTTTTTGGTGTGTGTGTGTGTTTGTGTGTGTGTGTGTGTGTGTGTGTGTATTACTGGGGATTCTTGAACTCAGGGGCATTCTACCTCTGAACTACACTCCAGTCCTATTTTACTTTTTATTTATTTATTTATTTATTTATTTATTTATTTATTTATTTATTTTTGCAGTACCGGGGATTGAACCCAGGGGCGTTCTACCTCTGCGCTACACCCCCGGCCCTATTTTTTATACTTTATTTTGAAACCGGGTCTCACGAAGTTGCAGAGGGCCTCACTAAGTAGAGAGAGAGAGAGAGAGAGAGAGAGAGAGAGAGAGAGAGAAAGAGAGAGAGACAGGGAGAGAGAGAGAGAGAGAGGAGAGAGAGAGAGTTGAGGCTGGCCGCGAACCCGGATCCTCCGGTCTCTGCCTCCCAAGTACTGGGATTACAAGCGTGCGCCACCACGTCCGGCCTCATTTTACTTTTTATTTTGAAACAGGTTCTCACTAAGTTTCTGAAAGCCTCACTAAGTTGCTGAGGCTGGCGTGAACCTATGATCCTCCTGTCTTCGCCTCCCAAGTACTGGGATTACAAGCATGTGACACCATGCCTGGCTTTTAGTTTATTTTTCAAACACTAAAAGGCACTGATGTACATATAGCATGTCTACAGTTTTTATTCCTGGTATTCTTCGCCAACATCAATTGACAAAATGTAATGCTTCTACATATATTAAATACAGAATATTATAATCTTTATTATAACCACAAATCCTATAGCTAGTTTTCCCACTTGTTCAAAGGGTTCTTGGGGCGTGTCCTGGGACTTGGGGCTCTGTCTTCTCAGTTAGAAAGTGCAGGTAATCAAACTAGATCATTTCTAAAGTCTCTTCCACCTTAAAAACAGATTCTAACTGCAGATAGAGTCTGCAATGAGAAAATACTGTCACATCAGGCCTAATTTCTCTCTGGGCAAGAGAGGACATATTCTCCAGAAACACAGGAAGAAATAGAAAAGGCCACATAATTATTTCTAGAAAATAATACAAACAATAATGATAATAGAGACAAGGTGGCTATTGGCTCTAGGGAAGCTAAGTGACCACAATTGTCATTAATACTTACTTTCGGTGACAGTATTAAACAATATCACTTATATTGTTATGAAGCATACTGTAATAGTTTGCTTTAATTGCCTGTTTTATATCATTTACCAATAAGCTAACTTTAAAAATTAATTATAATAGATATTATATATACTTAAAAGAAAGACACCAAATGGTTAGTCTTAAATAGAGCCAGGATTACATGGGTCCTTTCCTAGTAAACCCTCTTGAAAGCACAAAAATCAAACATGAAACAACTTGGGAATTTAGACAGCAAAATATTATAAAAAAAAGTATCCTTTTTTTCTTTTTTTTTGCACAGTTACTTAACTCTTGTTATCAACAATAGGTAAAAATCAAAGAAACAAGAATTCTAGAATCATAGAACAAGGTTAAAAGGAGATAGTTTACAGTGTTGCTCACTCAAATCTAAAGGGTTTTGTTACCTACATGTTATTATTATACTTAAAGTATTTTTGCTTGGTCACTTTCCAATTTAGGTAAAGCAACTTCTTTAAATAGATATTTTCATTTCTCATCCAAACTGGCTTTTTATTTTTGTTGACAAATAATCATTGTATATGTGCACGAGGTACAATGTGAAGTTTTGATCTGAATTAAATCAAGCCAATTAACATATCCATTACCTCATCAATTCCTCTCTTAATTTTTCTTTTCTGTTTTTCTTTTGTTATTGTTGTTGTTGTTACTGGTGATTGAACCCAGAGGCATTCTACCTCCAAGTTATACCCCTAGCCCTTTTTATTTGGGGGGTACTGGGGAATTGAACCAGGACATTCTACTTCTAAGCTACACCCCCAGCCCTCTTCTTTCTTTCTTTTTTTTAATTGTGAAACATGGTCTCCTAGGTTGCTTGAGAGTCTCACTAAGTTGCTGAGGCTATCCTTGAACTTGCAATCCTCCTGTCTCGCCCTCCCAAGTACTGGGATTACAGGTATGCACCACGTCTGGCTCGTTTTCATTTTTTATTTTGAAAAAGGGTCTCACTAAGTTTCTGAGGGTCTTGCTAAATTGCTTGAGGCTGGCCTTGAACCTGAGATCCTCCTCTCTCAGCTCCCAAGTACTGGGATTACAGATGTTCACCACCATGCCTGGCTTCCCTTCATTTCTAAATGTGAATGCCTTACCAGGAGGATAAACTGCACATGTAGGATAATATGTTTTACTTTCTAGCCTAAGAAAAAATTTCAGCACAATAAATACAAATCTGTGGACTGGTCATTGTTATGAGCACTTTCCACTTCATAAAATACCACTTCAGCTGAGACTATCTGTGATCGTCAATGAAAACAACAATCAGAATTCCACCCAATGCAGTAAGAGTAGAATCAGTCAGACATTAGTCTATTAATACTTATTTTCAACTAGTTATTTATAACATTAAGAATGCTGACCTTCCAAAATCAAAGATGAATTCAAGCTTTTTATTTTTAACTTGAGAAAATAACCAGTGTGGAGAAAAAATTAAAATAAAATTTTCTATAGCTTATAATAACCTGATGATTTCTCTTTCCCTTTCTCTCCCTCCACACTTTTCTCCTTTTTCCCCTTCCTCTCTCTGTTTCCTTCTCCTCCATCCCTCCCCAGCTTCTTTCTCTTCTTCTTTTCTCTCTCACAGAAATATTGCTTGCTTTAAAAATGTTACCTTCATTTGCTGTAAATAAACCTTGAACACTTACTTCAAAAGTGCCATTATGCTAGAGGGTTCTGGACTCATTGATCAAGCAAGTTTCTGGTTCATCCGAAGTCCTGCTGCACTGGGTGTAGTGGCATACACCTCTAATCCCAGTATGTGGCAGGCTGACACAGAAGGATCACAGGTTCGAGGCCTGCCTCAGCAAATTAGCAAGGCCTTCAGCAACTTTTCATGACCCTGTTTCAAAATAAAAACAGGGCTGTGGGTATAGCTCGAAGGTAGAATGCCCCTGGGTTCAATCCCCAGTACCAAAAAAAAAAAACCAGGAAAAAATGTCTTGCTGTTTCCCACTGCTATGCCAGAGACACATCTGGCACAACAAGAACAGAGAAGTTTTACCACAACAGAGAAGTTTCTTTGAAGACAAGGTCATTTCTTACCTGCTTTATTTTCACTGCACCCCAACATAATAGTTTCAAACTGTGAGCGACTGTTAGTTAAACTGATAACCTGCCCTGCCCTCCGCTCCCCCACACTTCCCAATGACAGCAGTAGAACAGCCCGGGATACTGTGAAGGGACTTGCTTCCCAAGCCAGCACCAGACAGCAGCGAAGGTATTAAGGGTGCTTTCGCTGCCTTGACCAAGTTATTTAAACATCGAAGCCGGGCATGGTGATGCAAGCTTGTAATCCTAATACTTGGGAGGCTGAGACAGGAGGATCACAGGTTCAAGGACAGCCTCAGTAATTTAGTGAGGCTCTCAGCAACCTAGTGAGACCCTGTTTCCAAATAAAATCGGTCTGGGGTTGAAGCTCGGAGGTGAACCCCTCTGGGTTCAATTCCCAGTACCACAAAAAAAATCTAAAAGATTTAATATACATCATTTTCTCTTCACACTGGGCTCTGAATTCTTTTGTATTTTAGTATCTCTCATGTTGTCATTTTTCATTATTTATCTCACAGCAAAATTTTCTAGACTCTACATGACAAAAAAAATTGGAGTCATGTATTTTGAACTGGATGATTTCATTTCAAAATGCAGCCTCTGCAATTTCTTCTCAGATTATATGTGTATTCCCTTCTGACATGATGGCCAACTGTATCACTTATGGCCCCAGCGTGGTCAGCGCCTCCCATCAAGATACAACATACACCCGTGTAGTACAACGTCTGCTGACCCCTGGAGTTCACGGAGCTGATCCACCACCAAATCCAAAAGGGAAGACAAGGCTTTAAATCTGCACCATTTTGTATGTTAATATTTTACTTTCCCCTTATGGATCTCATATTTATTTACTTTTATGTGCATTTTGCCCCTTTTAACCTGGTGGCAGCACTGTGAAATATCACAGGCCTTGTACTCAGTATTTCTCTAACAAGCCAACCAGGTACAAACAGGATTTTTATATCCGTTTGTAAATTTTAGTGAGGGGCGGTTGAGTTTAGAAAAGGAAAATAAAAGGACAAATACTACATTTGTGTAATGTTTAATTCACATCACTTGTACAATACCATGCTGTTGGCATATGTCTCAATAAATAGGCTTCAAAAAGAAATTATTGCAGTGTAAAAATAGTTTCCCTGAATTCACGTGCTCTTTTACTGTTCCCAGGTTGCAAAATGGCTTTTAAACTTATTTTTTCAGACTCTTAGCGCCATGTACACCATATTGTGATAGGATATGTTTTTCTGCCCTGCTCCCTAGAGTGGAGCTGGAGAGAAGAGAAGTTGAGACAGCTTGGCACCACACTAGTCTGAAAGAGGCCCAACCTGAGAGATTCACGTTCGTTGCCAGAGAGAAAGGAACCTGAGAAAGCAAAGGGTCAAGAAAAGGCTGGGGAGCGTCAGCCACAAACAAACAAGTTAAACCCATTCATGCAACAATGTAGAGATTATACTCTCCAAAGCACATGCCTTGCTCTGATGCTCTCTCTCCAAATGGTGCCCAGTTTCCAAAATAGGATTTCTTTGGAACCTTTTGTTCTTCAAGCACCTCCAGGCATATTCTCAAGACAGTGAAAGAAAAAAAAAAATCCTAACAAAAACACACAATCCACGACTACAGATCAAAACCTTTTCTTCCACAAATATGTCATAAAATTCCAATTGCCGAGTTGTATATGAAGTAACTATAATAAGGTTGGGGAGGTAACTCAGGGGCAGAGAGTGTTTGCCTGGCACTTGAGAGGCTCTGGGTTCAATCCCCAATACTGAAAAAATAAATAAATATAGTAACCTCAGCTGAGGGTCTACCAAAGCACATAACAAAATGTCACTCTCCAGTGACCCCACAGCTATAGTGTGGATTGGGTAAAAAAAAAAAAAAAGGCAAAAAGATTCAATCTAAAATGTCCTTAATCTCTGCATGGAATAAGTCCTCAATACTCTTGCTTCTTTAAGACAAACAAAAGTTTAAACTATCTAAAATGTGAATAAGAAGTACACAATGCAAGGAAAAATGTCCATGATATGTTGTTAAATGAAAAACAAGTTACCTGGCAGTATCTAAATATAATTTCTCTGTTTTGTTTTAAAAAAAAAATTGGTACCACCGGGCATGGTGGTGCACACCTGTAATACCAGTACTTGGGAGGCTGAGACAGGAGGATCGCAAGTTTGTGGCCAGCCTCAGCAACTTAGCGAGGCTCTCAGCAACTTAGACCCTGTTTCCAAATATGAAATAAAATTGGGCTGGGGTATAGTTTGGAGGTAGAAAGTCTCTGGGTTCAATCCCCAGTACCAAAAAAAAAAGGCACAAATTTGTTGATATTATTTTAAAGAATATTAAACGGAGAAAAACCTATCAGTGAAAAACAAAACTACATACTATTTAGTCAATTAGCATTTGTTGATGCTTTAAAATATGGGTATTGATTTTTAAAAAGGTAAGAACTTACACAACTTTAAATTAGATAGTTGACCAAGGCAATTTCATAATAAGAAACACTCCCAAATTAGGATGAGAAAGGAAAAATTATAAATATCAAGTGAAGAAAAGCCAAATTGATTTTCATCACTATATGATTTATTATAGGCATCCACTGAAAATCAGTTGTTTAAAATTTCTGATTTGTATTTCATACAGATATATTACAATTGAACAAAATTAGTAACATCTGGAGGAAAACAAAAAACAATGCCCATCAGGAGTATCTTGAATTCTAATTGATAGTATCAAGTTAATAATTTTATTTATAAAATATCTTTAAACTTCTTAAAATCACAAGTAGAAACTGACAGTGTAGGGGCTGGGATATAGCTCAGTGTTAGAGTGCTTGCTTAGTGTAAATAAGGCTCTGGGCTCAGTCCAAACACTGAGAAAAAAAAAAATCCAGCTATACCACTCCTGGGTCTCTTTCCAAAGGGACTGAAATCAGAAAATGATAGTAATATATGCATGTTTATAGCAGTACAATTCACAATAGCCAAATTATGGAATCAACCTACGTGTCCATCAACAGATGAATGGATTACAAAATTATGGGATATACACACAATTGAATCCTGCTCGGCAATCAAGAAGAACAAAATAATGTCATTTGCAAGAAAATGGATGGGCCTGGAGAACATTATGCTAAGTGAAATTAGCCAGTCACAGAAAGTGAAGGGTCATATATTTTCTCTCATATGCGGAAGCTAGGGAGTAATCGGGATACCACAGGGACTTTAGAAAATGGAGGAGAAACTTCAGTGGAGCCAGGGAGGTGGTCTAGGAGAAGGGGGGGAGGATCAATGAAGGAATCACTTCCATTGACATTATGTACATATGTGAGAATATCAATCTCAATACTGTGTATGGGGAAGGGGAGAATGGGGAGGGAGCTGGGAGAAAGCCCACCAAGTGCTGTGTGCATGTATGTCACTATCACTAGGAACTACATTATGATGTGAGACTATAATGCACCAATAAAAGTATTTAAAAAAGAAATTGACAGTTATCCAAATTAAAAATTCATATATATATATATATATATATTTTTTTTTTTTAGCCTAAGGGTATTCTACCTCTGAGATACATCCCCCATATTCCCCCACTTTTTTTTTTTTAAACAGGATCTTGCTAAGTTGCTGAGGCTGGCTTCAAACCTGTGATACTCTTGTCTCAGTCTCTCAAGTACTGGGATTTCAGGGAATGCCACCACACCAGGCTCCAATGTCCTTTAGTGTGTGTGTGTATGTGTGTGTTCCTGAGGATTTAACCCAGGGACGTTCTGCCTCTGAGCTATAACCCAGCCCTCTTTTTTATTTTGAAACAGGGTCTCACTAAGTTGCTGAGGGCCTTGCTTGGTTGCTGAGGCTGGCCTCGAACCTGTAATCCTCCTAGATCAGCCTCCCAAGTACTGGGATTACAGGTATGTGCCACCACACCCCACTATTTTTCAATATTTAAATGTTTAAAATCGGAAGGTCTAACGGCAAGGCTAATTAGGTGTTTTTATTTTATTATTTTTGGCAGTGCCAAGATCCAGCCAGGAACTTGTGTGGTAGGCAAGCTCTCTAACCACTGAGATACCCTAACCCCTACTTAGGTCTATTTCAAGGTACAATAATTAATTTTAGAAGCTTTTATTAAACTCATTTTGAATATGATGATACCACTTGTAAAAAGCAAATGCTCCCAAAAGTAGTGAACTAAAGCTCAACAATGCCCTGCGTTCTCTCATCCTACCAGAGAATTCCAGAAATCCTCAGAGAGTGGGAGAAGAATGTTTTCCTAGGAAGGACTGCGGTCATCTGGACTTCTTTTTATCTTTCTGTTTGCCGCCCACGGGCTCCTCACCTCGCACCAGCCTCACACTGCCCTCTGCTGGCGAGGTATGAATTCAGTCTTTTTAAGCCGTTCTGTTCTATACAAGTGAGATTTTTACAAGATGGGTAGATAAAATTGATTCACAAAACATAAAATGTTTAAAAATGTTAATGGTACCTAAAATTAACCCAAAGAGTGTACTGTACCATTATTTCATTAACTAAAAATGCTATTGCTACAGCCAGGCATGGTGGTGCAGGCTTGTAATCCCAGTATTTGGGTGGCTGAGATAGGAGGATCGCAGGTTCAAAGCCAGCCTCAGCAACTTAGTGAGGATATCGGCAACTCAGTGAGACCCTGTTTCCAAATAAGAAATAAAATAGGTCTGGGGGTATAGCCCGGAGGTAGAAGGCCCCTGGGTTCCATCCCCAGTACCACACACACACACACACACACACACACACACTACATATATATGTATATATGTATATGTTGATTATATGTATATGTATCAACAGTACATGTTGATTCAAGAGAAAAGAAAAACGAGAAAATGGAAAACCCAAACGCCCACCTTCCCAGAAACAAGTGCTAACACCTTGATTCATGTCCTTCCAACCTCTTCTTCTCTACTGGCATGTACCTTTATATTCTTTCATCTCTTTTTCTGTATTTTCAAAATGCTGTGCTATTGTAGTTTTGAATACTGCTTTAAAAATATTCATATTAATGTCTTTCCATACTTCCTATTTTTATAGCACCGTACTATTCCAGGGATATTCTATGTAACCCTTCTCTCCCTTCAACCAACAAAAGTATTACTAATAGCTCTGGGATGGATATACTTATACCTATTCTTACTCTTTTATCGGCAACTGGTCTAATAAGTGTATTCTCTCAACTGAAGACATTCTGAATCAATGCTTTATAACTTTTCTCTCCTTTTATCATCAAAGAATGAGGGTCAACAGAACCTCATGGGCTGGCAATGCCACAGAGGGATCACTAGGATCCTTTATATGTTTTATAGTCAGCTTGGTTACTTCATAACTTAAAAGAAACTTGAAAGAGACTGAAAAACAGTATAAAAACACTTCTGGATGGGTGCGGTGGCACACACCTGTAATCTAGTACTTGGGAGGCTGAGACCTGAGGATCATAGGTTTAAGACTAGCCTCAGCAACTTAGTAAGACCCTGTTTTAAAACAAAACAAAACAAAAAATTAAAAGGGTTGGGAGGGTGCATCTCAGAGGTAGAATGCCCCTGGGTTCAATCTCCAGTACCCCCCCCCCACACACATACACACATCTATAAAACACAAAACAGTTGTCTCTTCTCTGGCACCTTTCCTTCCCAAAGCCAAGGCACTGTAGAAACCAAATTAGGAACGTGATGGAGATGACAACTGAACATGAAACAAAAGTAATGCTCTAGGATGGATGTTTCATGCATAGGAGAGAACTTAAAAAAGTCCTGTCAATGTAGGTAACAAATCCTAAGGATTCATCCTCCTTCCTGGTTTCTAAGCCTTTCCAAGCAAAAACTACATAGCAACACAACCTTTTTTATTTATTTATTGCAGTATTTAGTATTGGATGCGCCCTCAGCCCTTTTTATTTTGTACTTGGAGACAGGGCCTAAGTTGCGCAGGATGGCCTCAAACTTATGATCCTCCTGCCTCAACCTCCCAAGTAGCTGGGATTACAGGTATGCACCACTGTACCCAGCCCTTAATGCAACTTTAATCAGCAGATTAAGGCTAGACTCTGTAGGCTCTAGGGGGAAAAAGCTAGCTGAAACACTTCACTTGCAACAAAGCAGTTTCGGTGGAGATGTGCTAATGCTGTATTTGAAGTGTATGCCATGATTATTAAAAAGGACTGACGCCAAGTACAGTGGTGTACACCTGTAATCCTAGGGACCTGGGAGGCTAAGGCAGGAGAATCCTAAATTCCAGGCTAGCCTGGGCAATTTAGAATACCCCATCTCAAAATAAAAAATAATGGAAAGGGATGGGCGTATAGTTCAGTGATAGAGCACCCCTGGGTTCAATCCCCATCACTGCACAACAAAAAGACTTGTTTTTGCCTGGGAAGACTTCAGTCCCAGTCCTTCTAAATGAACACTCTTGATGTCTACACTTTTGTACCCCTAATCCTAAATACCTGCTCACACTTTTAAAGGCCTTTTAATTTCAAGGCCCCCTCCACCCCCAGCACATGGAACCAGCAGTGAGTCAGACTTCACACAACGAATGCTCTGCGGGAGGGCAGAGGAGCCTGCTTGCTTTCCTGGGCCTCTCTGAGCCCACCATGGTGCCTTGCTGCCCCTGCTTCAATTTACCGCCGATGTTCTGTTCTTGCATATGGTTATTAGTTTTGTGTGTGTGTGTGTGTGTGTGGTACTGGGGATTGAACCCACCGGCATTCTACCTCTGAGCTATACCCCAGCCCTGTATTTTATTCTTTATTTTTGAAACAAGGTCTCATTAAGTTGCAGAGGGCCTAAGTAGCTGAGGCTGGCCATGTGATCCTCCAGTCTCAGCCTCCCAAGTACTAGGATTACAAGCATGCACCACCACACCCAGTTTATGGTTGGAGCTTTCTGAAAATGTCTGACTGGAAGGGCAACACCCTACCCACCTCAGCCACCAGCCTGCCCCATTCTTAGCCTGGAGAAGTGAAAGCTGAGACTGTTTCCCCTCAAATAGATGTATCCCCTTTCCTTCACTATGGGTCTTAAGAGTACTTGTGCTGAATTAACATATTCCTCAGGTCTGTTTAAAAGAATCATCAAAACCGATTAAAGTAAAAATAAAAAAAAACTAAAATACTCAACCAGAAAGAAAAAACATTCAGATTACATTTTAAGAGCTGGAAGCTTAGTTCTCAGTTTCCCAGGCTCTAACAGCTCTGCCTATATATAGTACTTCTGTCGCCTCAACAATCTAGTTAGACAGATGCTGGCCGGCCTTCAATGTTTTAACAGAATAAAGCCTCTGCACAAGTTCTATGGGGATGTCCCCATTGTGTCACTGGGGACTGAACACAGGGGCGTCCTACCTGAGCTACATCCCCAGTCCTTTTTACTTTGAAACGGTGCCACTAATGTTGCTGAGTCTTGCTAAGTTGCTGAGGCTGGTCTCAAACCTGCAATCCTGTTTTAGCCTCCTGGCTGTTTAAAGCACTAAAAGTACGTTATAAGACATACAATAGAACTAAATTTTAACAAAACTAGAACCAGACAAAAAAAAAACAGAAATAAACCCATCCCAGCCTGGTTTTGAGGAATTACAATAGAAAAGGTGGGTAGGGCGAAAACTGGAGGAACTGAGAAGGGCACTGTGAAGTCCAGTGATGACCCCAAATCAACAAAGCAGCCCCGGGGTCAAGCAGCATGAGCTGCTGGAGTTGGGAGGTTGGCCACCTCAATAACACCAGTGTCAGCAGTTTAGACAAAACTCCAGTGTTTCAGTCATCTTTCGTATGGTTTTGAGGAATAAAATCAGTATTTAGGATGTAGTGTCAAGGACAAGATTAGAAAGTTCCTTTAAACAGATGTGTATTTTGCAGCTGAGGGGACAGTGAATATGAAACAAGCTAGACAAGTACAAACACCTGCAGGCCCAGCTACCTAAGGCTGAGTGGGCAATCACTTGGGCTCAGGGTTTGAGATGAGCCTGGGCAACAGAACATCTCAAAGTAGACCGAAGGGGAAGACATGCCAAGTACTAACTGCAAAAAGGACCAGTGATTTTGTAAAATAGAAAAGCATTTTAAGAATGCTTTCCCACACATCAAAACAATTGTGAGGTTCTAAGGACAGAATCTAGGGACATTCTACCTCAACTATAGCCCCAGCCTTGCTTGTTGGAGGGCCTAAGTTGCTGAGGCTGGTTGGTTGCAAACCTCCAGTCTCAACCTCGCAAACACTGGGTTTACATGTGTGCCTCACCATGCCAGGCCAAATTTTTGAGTGCTATACAAAAAGCAAATTTACATTTCCCATAAGACTTAGCATATTTAAAGAAAAATGCTTGTTTTCCTCCTCTGCATCTCAACTTCCCAGTAACTGCAGATATAAAGAACAAGAACTCCAAATGTTTGAAGATCTAAGATTCAAAGCACTTTCCTTAGAAAAACCAAGCAGCACCTGCAGCTGACATTAAATGACTGCACTTGTAATCCCAGTACTTTGGGAGGCGGAGACTGGAGGATCAGAGTTCGCGGCCAGCCCCAGCGCGCTCTCTCCCCCCCTCCCTGTCTCTCTCTCTCCTTAGTGAGGCCCTCCACAACTCCTGTGAGTCCCAGTTTCAAAATAAAGTATAAAAAAATAGGGCCAGGGGCATAGCGCGGAGGTAGAAGCCCCTACGTTCAATCCCCGGAACTGCAAAAAAAAAAGCATCATGCTAACAAATAAAGGAGGCCCCACTGTGGAGGATTCTGCTCAACACTAGAAGCACCAATACTACATTTGACTCAAGTTTAAGGCCAAGGCACATGCATCCTGGTCAGGTCACCATTTTTCTCCATAAAAGGCTCTTGGCATATTCAGGGTCAATGAAAACTAGGTACATGCACTTGTGGCATCCCAGCACCTGAATTCTGTCCTGCTTGCTTCTACTTTGATTTGCCTAGCTTTTGCCAATCATTGGCATAGGGCTTCAACTTACGATTACTACCCTCTTCCCTAGGATCATACTTCAACTGCCCCAAATAAAAACCCAGAGATGAGGAATGTAAACCAAAATTTATTTGCTCATTTCTTGCATTTGAAGTACTCTTCGATGACATCCTTGGCCTGAGATTCTTTGCCATAGTCCTTTAAAAAAAATTACATGCAAATTCTTATTAACATTTAGACATTTCACTATGTTGCTAGTACTAATAATTATAATGAAGTCTTAATTAAATCTTACGAAAAATTCTTCCCACCATTAAAATGTTGTAGCCATTTTCAGGGACCTTAATGACTAAAAATGTCCTTAAGGCTCGTAACATGGCATTAGTATTGCCAGTCTTTTCTAAATTTCTGCAGAAACACTTCAGGTAAGCAGATTCACTGGCTGGCTTTTAAATTATAGATTTTAAGTGCAGAAATTATTTCAAACCTGTTGAGAACCATTTTTTCCCCTTTAAAAGGTCCTCAAGCTTATTCCAACACAGGTATACAGTTAACCAACACAACCTTCATCCCAAATAGTGACTTACCTTAACGACTACACAACTGCAACCAACCACTTTGCGGGGTTTTCCTTCTCGGTCAATTTTGCAGAGGCCTACCCACTCCCCTAATTTCTTGTTGTCATCAACCTATTGGGGTAATTAAAAACAAATAGCACACTGTATTAACAGCCATTTATGCTTCTGACAATAAATTAAACTGCAGAGGTAGCTGTAGTCAGAAGGGTGACATGGCAGTTTCCTCATGGCAATTCAGTAGAGGGAGCCAGTTGTCATCATGTACAGCACCAAGATCACTAATACTAATAAGCATTTGACCTCACTTCTGTTCTATACCAACATCAAAATTAGCATGTAGTTCTACAGGTTTAACAGAGCCAGTAATGTCGGGCCTGTGTAAACATTTGCAAAAAGCAACACACTCAAGGCTGCAGAATGTGCCATAGTTTGACAAGCATCACTATAGTACCAATTACTGTGACACATGACCCCTAGCCAGCCCAATTAACACAAAACTAAGGCATCTACAAACAGTTCAGACTGTTAACTTACCTTAATTAGATTAATTTGGTGCTCAGCACAAAGGGCCTCCACCAATTTGACATACATAGGCTCATCACAGTTGGATGCAAGCACGCAAAGATGGGCTTGGCGCCTGAAATAGGGAATGCAACTACAATGAAGCCAAACGGACTAAATCCACTACAACTGCACTAAGGGTTATCTCTGCTTGACTACACTGGTAAACACAATAAGCAGCACATCCCTTAGGTAACACCGTAAATGCGCACGAAACTTGTGTACAACTCACTGAAGCATATATCCATTTATCCACAGAATACTAAATACCAACCTTCAATGACCTTTCCCAAAATATACCAGTCTTAGAGGAATTAAATTTGTGCTCAAAAATGGTAACAACTTTCTTGTAAACCAGGTTCTTATACATGCAAAAACCTGCTGTGTGAAAGGCAAACTGCTACATAACTAAGCTCATGTCCACTGCCAAGGTGTAAGAACTGCATAATATATTAATACCAGAAGCTGAATTAACAGCCAGTGAGAGGGCTGTTCTCACTGCATTCACGTAGCTAGTTCAAAACCAATTTTCCTATGACTTGAAAAACTTTTTAAACTCAACTCAAAACCAGGCATGGTGGAGCATGCCTGTAAAACCAGTACTTGGGAATAAAAAGTAAAACAAAGACTGGGGGTGTATGTAGCTCAGAGGCAGAATACCCCTGGGGTTCAATCACCAGTTTCCCACCCCCCGAAAAGAAAATCTCGTGTGCAGTTGTTTTACCATACATGTAATCAGCCCCACGAACACTTGAACTAAACCAAGTAAGTCTAATTTTTCTGGGTTCTAGTAAATCTCTATAGCTATCATACTTACAAAATTAATCTAAAAGTCCAGGTACTTCTGCAACAAACATCAGCTTAATATTCCATTAATTTAACATGTTTGATTTGCTAGCTGCTAAACGAAATAAGGCTCCGTCTACCCTCCAATTATGAAACTAGCCCCACAACCTACAGGTTTGTCAGACTGTGGTGTTTCACCCATAAGAGGGGTGAAGGGGTATCCGACAATTTAAGTCATCATTCAAACGCTGTAGTATTGCTTTAATAACCAGCTGCTGATCCCCACTCCAAACAGCACCCCACACACTAGTGGGCTATACAGATCTGAGTTCTGATACCTTTTCCTAGGTTTCCTGTTGAACGGATGCCATTCAGAACCTCTGTGCTAACACCATGAACTTCACGCTTTCTTCCCTTGGCTGCAGTTTTGCTCCGGATGCAACAACCCACAGTACTACTGAGACACGTACTTGTCTAAGGCTTTGGCAGCTTCGCGAATTCCACGTGCTAGGCCATCGTGGATGAGGGCGGTCTTCAGCACCTCTTGCAGAGCAGTGTTAACGTCCATTACACCTCCAGCAGCAATGCTGAAACGCGACAAGTCAGAGCGCCCAGTTAGAACCCCGCCCAGCATTTAACGCCGTGGACTCGGCCGAGGCGTCGTGACGAACCACAGGTCCG